>NNCF01130078.1:8703-31128 GCA_002313205.1 Laupala kohalensis | reverse complement strand
TGCTTGAAACAAAGACAAGCAAACAAGCATTGAAATTACTTGATTGTAGTATGCTTGGCGAGTTCCCTGTGAAGTGCGAACTCCATGCTGCACTTAATCGCAGCAAGGGGGTCGTACGTTGCAGGGAGATAATGGAAATGCCAACAGACGAACTTGTTGAAGAATGGAAGGCTGACCATGTAGGTGAGGTCAGTCACATCATGAGGAAGGTAAATGGTGTTCTGGAGAAGACCAGTTCCTTCGTCGTGACTTTTGACTGTCCTAAACTACCAAAGGATCTGAAGGCTGGATCGCTGAACCTGCCGGTCCGTCCCTTTATTCCGAATCCTCTGCGTTGTTTCAAGTGTCAGAGGTTTGGACACACGACAACATCGNTGTGGAAAGTGCGGAAAGGAGGCACACGAACCCGGCGTCTCATGCCCAGGGCCTGCAAAGTGCATTAATTGCACAGGCAGTCACCCGGTATGGAGCAGGGAGTGTGTCGCCTTTCTCGAAGAAAAACAAGTGCAGGAAATTAAAACTACGGAGAAGATCCCGTACGGTGAAGCACGGAAGAAATACAGGGCTTTACATTCTGTATTTTCTACCAGTTACTCCACCGCAGCAAATACTCCAAAACAGATGAAGACCGTATCTGTTCAGGCCGATTTCACTGACGTGTCTACGACAACGTCGTGCACATGTCAGTGCAAATGCGGAAAGAAAGATTCTTCAGTCGTTCCAGTTAAGGCACAACCACCAACAACAGTGCCTACAAAGAAACCTAATCCAAGAAAAACGTCAAGTAGCATTAAACCTACCACCGTAACTACAAAGCCACAGACAAAGACAAAACATGGTTCTACGGCTAAACCCGTGAACCTTGTTGAATCTTTAAAAATATCTAAAACACCTTCCAAGTAATCGCAGAGACGTAAAAAGAACGTCTCTGTGCTTTCTTCCTCCGAGTCTGAATGTGTAATTTCCGACGGTGACGCGGAAATACACATTCACGAACCTGACCCCGGAGGTTCGAAACACTAATGGCGTCCATACTTCAGTGGAACCTTAATGGCTATAGAACTCAACTTGAAGAGTTACAACTCTTAGCGCGTCGTAATCCGATATGTATCTGCCTACAAGAGACACACCTTACACCAGAACACTCACCTTCTCTGCGAGGATACAGCAGCTTCAGATATGACGACACCACGGGAGAACGAGCAAGAGGTGGAGTTGCCGTGTTTGTTAGAAACACAATCCTCTGCTCACCTGTTCCCATACAATCTCACATCCAGGCTATAGCAGTCAAAATATAGTGAACCATCTATGACCGTGTGTTCTATATATCTTCCTCCGACACGAGATTTTTCGGAGAACTCCCTCAGAGATTTAATTCATCAGCTTCCTCGACCATTCCTTTTTCTTGGAGATTTCAACGCCCACAGTGTACTGTGGCGCTCGTCGAGCGATTGCCCCAGGGGCCGACTGCTGAATTGTCTCTTTGAGGGAGAAGATTTATGATTAATGGACACCGGGGAGATGACCCACTTCACATTAGGCACGGGGTCATGGACTGCTATAGACCTATCGGTTTGCTCCTCTGAAGTTGCTGATATCTTTCAATGGACGGTAAAAGATGATCTGCATGGTAGCGACCATCATCCTATCTGGTTGTCCTTGCAGGAACGTGTGACTATTCCCGAAAGCAAGCCACAGAAATGGATTCTGAGTAAGGCTAATTGGACACAGTACCGTTCTCTGTCTGTTTTCAGAGAAACTGGTAGTGTCCAACAGAGGGTCGACCATCTGAACCAGATGATTCATCACGCCGCTGAAGATTCCATTCCGAAAACATCTATATTTCCGCGAAGACCTCATGTCCCCTGGTGGAACGACGCATGTCGATCTGCCATTCGGGCAAGGCGAAGAGCATTGCGGAGATTTAAGGCTAGTCCATCTCCGGAAAACCTCGCCGCATATCGGATTGCTAGAGCAAAAGCGCGCAGAACTATCAAAGAATCCAGATCCACCTCCTGGAAAGCGTTTCTAAGCACCATTAAGAGAACAACATCGTCCACTAAAGTATGGGAGTCCATCCGAAAGATATCTGGAAGGTATTCTCGAGTCCCAATATCTGGACTCAATTATCAGGGTCGGATTCTCACCAACAACAGAGAAATGGCAACAGCAATGGCTGAATATTTTGCTGACCTAACATCTACAGCAAACTGCGATCCTGATTTCGCGAGAGAAAGGGAAACAGCAGAGAGCACATCTTTTGACTTTCGTTCCACCAACTGGGAACCCTACAACTCTCCCTTCTCTATGTGGGAACTTGAGTCAGCTCTAGCGACAGTCCACAACACTGCTCCTGGCCCTGATTCAATTCATTATGAAATGCTGAGACAACTCAGTCTCGAGTCGAAAGAATATCTTCTGGATATCTTTAATCTTTCTTGGTCCGAGGGAGTATTCCCTAATTCCTGGAAGGAAGCAACGCTTATCCCTTTATTAAAACCAGGTAAGGACAAAACGAACATTAGTAGTTATCGAAGCATTGCCTTGACGAGTTGTGTTGGTAAAACTCTGGAGAGAATTATCAACCGACGTCTCGTCTGGTATCTTGAACGGCATGACTTGCTGAGTCGATCTCAGTGTGGTTTCAGGAAGTTCCATTCCACCCTGGACAACTTACTTCTCCTGGAATCAGCAATTCAAGATGCTTTCGTCCGAAGACAACATCTCATCGGAATATTCTTTGACATCGAGAAGGCTTACGATACTACTTGGCGTCATGGCATTTTACAACAACTCTATGCCTGGGGATTTAGAGGACGTCTTCCTCTGATGCTCATGTCCTTTTTGGATCAACGTTCCTTCCGCTATAGAATTGGAAGAGACACCTCGGATCTCCTTCTTCAAGAGAACGGTGTTCCTCAGGGCTCAGTCTTGAGTGTGACCTTATTTGCAGTGGCCATAAACAGCATAACGTCTGCTGTAAAGAATCCTGTTTTACACTCTCTTTTTGTCGATGACTTTGCTATCTTTTGTTCATCACAGAGTGTCACAGGTGCGGAGCGACAAATCCAACTCGTCCTTAATAGATTATACCACTGGTCGAAAACGACAGGTTTTCGTTTCTCTGCTGAGAAAACACGCTGTGTTCTTTTCAGTAGGAGACCAAGCCTTCTGGCAGAACCTCACCTCGCCCTGGGAAACAACGTTCTCAAATTCTATCCTTTTGTGAAATTCCTAGGTCTGATTTTTGATCAGAGATTGAATTGGATTGAACATCTAACAGACCTAAGAGCAAGAACATTAAAATCTCTGAATTTATTGAAGTGCCTCAGTAGCAGGGAATGGGGCGCTGATCGCTACTCCCTGCACCAGTTTTATCGAGCATTCATAAGATCTCGGCTCGATTATGGCTGCGTTGTATATAGCTCTGCTCGTGCAAGCTATTTAAAGAAGTTGGATAGTGTCCACCATGCCGGAATTCGACTAGTTACGGGAGCATACCGCACTAGTCCCATTCCGAGTTTGTATGTCGAGAGTGGCGAACCATCTCTTTCCCTCCGGCGGCAAATCCTCATGCTACGACACTTTTGCCACTTGCAAACTTTACCCGACAATCTGGTACACAACGCGGTTTTTCATCCATCCTCTTCTTCCATCCGTTTCTACAACAACAGACTGAGAGCAACCAAACCTTTTGGATATCGCTCCAAACAAATTTTGGAAACCTTAAATATACGCACACTTAATGTCTTACATCAAGGTTTTAGTAAGTCTCCCCCTTGGGCTTTGCACAAGCCGAAGATTATTTTCGATCTTTTGCATCATGACAAGAAGAACACTCCAGCTCCGATGTTGAGGATATACTTTCAGCTAATCCTCTACAAATACCGGGACCGTATCCCTGTGTTTACCGACGGGTCGAAGCAGGCTGATGGTGTCGGCTGCTCCGTGGTATTTCCCCGTGAGACCAGTGGCTACCGTCTAGGCGACTTGTGCAGTGTTTACACTGCTGAGTGCTACGCCATATTGCGAGCATTGCGAACTACAAAGTGCTCCCGCGGATCACATTTCCTGATTTTTTCTGATTCTCTGAGTGCCCTCCAAGCAATCCAGAACATGTATGCAGCTGATAAGCTGATCCAGAACATCCAGGATGTACTTTTCACACTGCAAAGTGACGGAAAGAACATAATGTTTTGCTGGGTTCCTGGACACGTGGGTATCAGTGGAAATGAGAAAGCAGACGTTTCCGCAAAGGCGGCATGCCTCAGGAATCGCGTGGATTTCTCCACGATTCCAAAACGAGACCTACTAAATTTCGTCAAGATAAGGATTCTCAGTGAATGGAGCAATGAGTGGTTAGCTGTTGAAAGGAATAAGCTCCGACTTATCAAATCATGTGTTAAGTCATGGAGCAGTTCCTGTAGGCCAGCCCGGCGCGACGAGGTCTTGCTGACCCGCCTGCGCATAGGACATTGTCCTCTCACTCATAGGTATCTCTTACTACTTGATGATGAACCCATTTGTGAGGAGTGTAGCTGTTCTCTGACAGTGCGTCATCTACTAACTGATTGCAGAAGATACTCAAGTATACGGAGACAAATTGGTCTGGCTGCAGATTTACCAACCATTCTCGGGAATGAAACGGTTAATGTTAATAAACTATTGAATTTTATGAGTAGATCGGGGCTCCTCCCACAAGTTCTCGGGAGGGTTTAAAATTTGCATTCCCTTTTCATCTTTATTGTCTTCTTTGTTTTCATCGTTCGTTTCTGTAATTCAAAAATATGATATTTAGAAAATTGTTTTCCTTTTTTGCGAAATAATGTATTGGTATTCTGTTTTCTTTTCTTTTCTTTCATCTTTCTATTTAGATATTTGTTGATTTCAGGAGGGTTTTTTAGTGGGTATGGTCGAGATATTCGGCGAGTCCCACACACGGGGAAGAGTCATTTCGGCTCTTCTCTATGGTGCAAAACTGCATTTTTCCCTACTTACACGGGCTCTAATGACCTTTGATGTTGACGAGCCCTAAAGCCCCACAAAAAAAAAACAACTTAGGAACTAGTGGTTTTTCATTATGCAAGTAATCCTTCATGGACATGGCATGTCAAATCTTCACTTCTTATCCTGTGATTTTTTTATGATGTGTTATATTTTAAAAATTTTTGCTATTATTTGCTGCAGATTCATTTTTTTTGATTGTTTATAAACATTTGATATTTCTGAGTCCAGAAAAGGAATTTAAGAAAATCATTGAAATTTAATGGACAGAAAATGACATCCACTTACTGAAATATAGGTATTGAGACATTAATATTTTTTATATATTATTTGTTAATAATGGTTAAATATTGAAATTTATTATTCACCTTTAAAGTCTCTTGCAAGTCATGTAATTTATGAAACAGAATTACACCATCAAAAACAATTTCAGTATTAGCTTTTTGTTTTGAATTCTTTATGGTTTCCCTATTCAATAAATAATTCAAAAATATGCAATATTTCCTCATTTCATCATCTTCAAACAATTTTCAAATTTCTTAGAATAATTCATATTTATTTCCTTGATATTTTCCTTTATATTTCTATTATTTCTTTTATAATAATTCAGAGTTACACATTTTTGAAACTGTTCAGTTTCTGAGATTTTAAACAATTGTATTGATGAATGTTTTGTGAAAATCTAAGATAGTAAATTTTAATGCAAATTTTATTTTGTTGTTTTGACAAAGGGTGATTTATTTTAGTTTTATGATACATGCGTTTTATGACAAATGAAGTTTCTAAAGAATTCTATGTTCCATAACATACTGTTTCCATTCATGTAAAGAATAATAGTAAAAGGCTTAAATAATATATTGATGTATAACTTTTTGAACACATTTGCATGTTACCTAATTTTTTATGAATGGATTAAGTGTGTGTCAAAAAGTGACATTGACAGAATGTTCTGATGTTTTCTGTTTTGACATTTTGTAGTGTAAAATTCAAAAACATAATTTTCTTTGGAATAAATTGTTAAAGATATATTTTTGTGTTTTTTTCTTAAATTAAACAAATTAACCACAAGTCATGTTTATTTTCATGTGAGGAAGCTACAGAGTTCTATCAATAGTTCTATAGTTTACCTACTTATACAGCATGCTAATATTCTCAAAAACAAATTTTTTTTTTGACTTTCTGTGGTTACTGTGCCTTTGTAACTACAGCATCTCAACTGTTAGTGAACATGAATTGTGGTTTTGATTCATTTTAAACCTTAACATATAATGGCATAAACTTAAACTACAGACCTAAATGCATTTGTACATTTTAGCATGAAAAAACTGACTGTTTTGTAAACATATTATGGATGAGTTAAATGTCAATCATTAGTGTATTATTCACGTAAGAAATCTATAATCAACAAGCATGCTGATCATGAAATTACGTGTATGTCAATAGTGCCCAGAATTGTCATGGAACTAACATTTGTTGTATAATTCATGTTGGAGGTAATTATTTTTGTTTCCTTCTTCTCGTGGATGTGAACAAATGTTTAAAGAGATACATAACTACTATTGTAGTATAGTTGTACTAAGTACAGGAATTTTGTGCATCATAGCAATTATATTTGATATTTGTTGTTTCTTTAATAGAATTTTACTACAAGTGTTTGACAGTCTTTATTTTTTATTCATGTTATTTTCTCTGCATATGTTTTTCTCTTTACTAAATTTTTCTATCCTTCTAAACAGGAGCTGTTGATGAATCATGATGGGATGACGAGTTTTTCTTTTAAAGAAGTTGAAGAAAACATAATGAAACTGATTTTGGATATAATGTATTATGGAGAAGCTGATGTACCTGCTACTGATGTGGCTGTGTTCACAGAAACTACAATACTCTTACAGATTAAAACATTAAGGTGTGCTTCTCTAAATGTAAGTTTCTTCATGTCGAGTGTGTATGAATGACACAATGTCAATACTCTGGTTAATGTGCTGGGTTTCTAGCTTTCAGAGACACTTTCTGTGAGGAACAGTAGTGAGGACAACAATGCTTCTACCTGTGGTGTGAATCTGTTAAAGAACATTAAAGGGAATTTTCTTATTACGGAAAATAGGGTAATAGGTAACCAAGATGTACTTGGTGAGAGAGAAGGTGGAAGTAATTCAGATTTAGAGAACATTGATCTACAGTTGATACCTTCTCATAAAACAGAAGAAAGAAATATTTTAAAAGAACTCTCAAGAAAAGTGAATGAGGATAATTCAGAGTGCAGTATTCCAAGTTCTGGTGATATAACAAATGACATAGAGTGTAGAGATGCAGAGAATTTGCTGGATGAGTTAAATCCTATTTCTTTTGTTGCGGTTCCTTCTGTATCTGTAAAAAGTGAGGAGGTTGATGATGAACAAAGCACATCATGTATCAGTGATTTACAGTTGCAAAATCCCCTTGAAGACAATCCACTTAATTGTGACACTAGTAATAAAGTAAATTTTAAGAGGGAACAGAAATTTCTATTTGAATCACAAATCAAGGTGGAGAATATAGAAATTATTGCTGATTATGAAGCAAAAATACACCAATTAGGTTCAAACAATGACCCTTTCATTCACGAAATGAAGCATTCCTTTAGTGAGTTATCAGCAAAAGTTGTGGATAATATGTTGACAGACAATGAAATAATAGAAAGCAGTCATGGCATTTCTCTTTTGAATAATGACAATGTTATAGAAGCAACAGAAGACTTGAAAGTAAAATTTGAATCAATCTGTGAAATTTCTGAATTTAATTTAAAGGAAGAAAAAGCATTCAATGTCGATATGGATATTGGAAATACTAGAAATATTGAACCACTGTCATTGAAACACGAATGTGAGGCTGAAAATTTCAGAGAAGAGGAATTATCTCTAATTGACTGTCAAGAAGATGTTAATCAAGGATTAGATCAGACATGCACCAGTAAATTTAAAATGCAGGAGGCCAGAGTTGCATTAAATTTAATAGATTCCCTTTACGCAAAGGATAACAACAGTGAAAATTCAGGTGAGGCGCTTTTAACATATATTTTTTTGAAATGTGTTGTGTTTTATTTCTGAATCAAGAAGGAAATAGTAGTAACTGTAATTATAAACTTAATTGTGTAATACTTAACAATGACAAAACAGGCTCACTTTTAGGAATCTTTATTTTTGGGTGGATTTGTCTGATTTTTATCCAACTTTTCATTAATTTGGAAATAATTCTTATGTATCCCATGTAGCCCCATATTTAGAGTGGGAGAAGGAAGATGATGGGGTATGAGAATTGGTTTCAGATGATCGCCAAGGCCATATGAATGTGGAATTGGATGTGATGAAAGTGGTGAATTTTGTCTGCCTCGAGTATGGTTACTCTGTTATGAAGGAAAATGTTGATGATTTAAATGATTGTTTGCATGATATAAAAATGTTGTGAAAATCTAGGATAATCCTACCTAGTAAATAATTAATAGTCATTTCAAGAAGCCTCGAGATCATACTGTATTATGATGTATTGAATCCAAAGATTTTTATGAAGGGCTAATCCTATTTAAGTGACAAAGAAAGTTATATCAGCTTTGAGAACAAATTTAATTATTTTTTTTGTAGTATGAGATTTTAAAAACTTTAATGTTCTGTATCAAAATGTTAGCCAATTTTATGAAGCCTTGCTTTTATTTTATAAGTGCATTATTTCTATATGTATTCATTTTGCCCTTTTAATTCATATGTTTTGCTTTCACTCGTCCAGGGACCCCGTAGCCGTGTTGGGATTCTGCCTGTCCTAGCGAATAATCTCTACTGCTTCATTTTACGTGTCAAAACTAGGCAGTCCTGTGGCCCTAATAAAATTGCTCAATAGATACAGTAGTACTTGACATATATTTAAAACGTGTTTTATTATATTTTGTATCTTACATTTAATAGTTGCTAACAAGGGAACAAATTTTAATGATCTTTGTGAGATGAGAATACTTAGAGTGTTCTTGCAATTAATTCAGCTTGATCTGTTTTTATATTTCACATTTTTACTTCTTTGTCTATTAGAGAATAGACAAATGCTAGAAATCCTTCAAATTTATTGGAATTCTAAAGTATTAAAACCCTATAAATATCATGCATCTCGGGAACTGAAATAAAATATAGGATAGTAAAATCATGTTTGGCTGTTTGAGAATACAATAAGAAATGTGACAACTGCAAATTTGTACCAAGTCAACCAAATGCTACATCAAGTTAAATACTTTAAGGAATCTGGTTTTATGCTGAGACATGTAAATTTCTTTATGCATGTGCAGATTATAGGGACAACTATTTCTCTGAACCATTTACATTGAATTCATTCATTAATTTATGATCTGTAATGACAAATTACTTTTTTCGACATGACCCTTTGTTTGCATAAGTTAAGAAAGTAAATTTGTGTTTTGTGGAAAAAATAGGAAATTCCTTACAGATTCATTACATTGTTCATGGACTTACAATATTATGCTTATCACAAAAATATTTTTATTTTTTAAAATTTGGTTCTAAAAATAAAGTATGTTAAGTAATATAGATATACTTCACATTTCCTTTGAAAATCACTAAACAACAGAAATGATAAAAATAACATTTTCAAATGCACTTAAGGTAATAACTTCTTTTATATTATTTTTCACACAGTAAGCAGTTCTCATTTTGAGAAGACATATATACAAGCCATAAATTTACAACAGGACACTAAGTGGAATACTTTTTTGAGCAGAAAATGTATTTAAAAAATCACATTTTCCAAGTACACTTTTATTCACAAACAAGCATTTTCCTTTCATTTAATCATCTTGTTTATTTACTTTGATTTACTCAAAACTTTTTACTGAAATTTGCATTGAATTAACATTCACGTCTATGGATATGGTAAGGTAAATGAAGTAATCTGTCGCACAGTTAATTCATCCTCTACACATAATTCGTGTAATAGCTTTTATCAAAACAGAATTATTCCAAATGTCCACAAAGAAAATTTTGTGTTGTGAATTCCATTATATTACACCACAACCTGTTTTGGTGATTCAGAAAAGCCACAACACTTTCCCAGCTTTAGCTGATGCAATCACAATAAAGGTGAGACGATGCACAATGGTTTGTTATATGAGCCGTAGTCTTGAAATTTTTAATTAGTTTAATTTTTTAATTTATTTAAAATGATTACTCCAAAAAGTTCCAAAAATATATAAAGTAGAAATACCGTTCTTTTTTTACAAAAAAAATTACAGTATAACTACATGCATGTGACAGAAGATATAAAATATACTCTACACTATGACATATACTTCTGCTCCTAATTCACCTAAAGAGTGTAGCGTTGTGTATGTTTTGTAGATTAGAACAATCTTAACTCGGTTTTTATTAAGAAATATATAATGTTTAAAAAAATTATTTTTTTAAATGGTATTTTATGGCTTTTATTATGATCTCTTATTTAGGCAATTATAAATTTCTTTATTATGAATAGAAATGAAAGTCGCTTATTTTCAAAAATATTTAGTCATCCATGAAATACTGTAGTGGTACTCAAAATGTCTATATGATCAAACAGCTATTTACTAAATAAAAAACCTATAACAAGTGCTTTTATTAATGAATCCGTCCTTGTTATAAGAATGAAATATTGCTGAGATGAATTTGGGTGAAGTAAGTTATTTGGAATGTATTCTAAAATTCAGGTATTAAGTTATCATCCAAGTTATTGCTTGAGCATGTGCTATATTCGTTCTCACCGAGTTATAATGAAGGACAAGTCTTATCTTCACAAAAACTTCCACGAGAAGTCAGATTAATTAAGCAGAAGTAAGGTTAAAAGAAAATATTGCACTGGGTTACTATTTTATTCATAAAACCAAAAAAATACTAATAACAATAAGAAGGTGTAGCTTTTGCATTTTGTTAGAGAAATAATGAATTTTCCTAAAATCCGAATTTTTAAGCGGTAAGTGAGAGTGAAATATGACTCATTGAATTGTTACAATTTTTAATAAAACACACGAAATTATTGTTCTTTTCTGCTTTAGTGTTTGACCATCGTTAATTTAAATATCTAGAAACTGAGGTCTGTGTTTCCCAAAATTTTATTTACATTGAGTATATCATACCGGACGATGTCCCTGGTTAAAGAAAAAACGTAGTGTTATTTTGTGTAATTTGTATGTAATTAATATTATAACTGTTTTTTTCTGAATTGTGAAATGGCTTCTTTCAAAATTTAATTTTCAGCAGAAAATTTAGGTTTTTTTCTCTGGATTGTTTTTGATAGCTTTATTCTTCTCGAAAAGCAATCAACAAAAACATGCAAGGGAACATAACCTCCAAAGACATTGTGAAAGTTCTCGACATGACTGCCGGATAAATCTTTAACCAGAGGACGAAGTGGCAGTCAAGGTGACAGTGACATAAGCTTTCAGTTGCTCTTAACTAGAGGTTGTGGGAAAAATGTTTTAGACTTACCTGCCACCTACGCTTGTCTAAAACTTTGTCGAGAGGTGGTCGTAATGGGCCTTAGATTATCTTATAAAAAATAAGTAATTCGACGTATTGGTAAAAACCGCAAAAATAGCACGCTTTTCCATACATTTGAGGTTTTAAAAATTTAATATTTATCCTTAAATCGAAATATTTTACTTATGTATATTCAAAAAAATCCAGTTGTGGTAACTATTTTCCTGCGATTTTTGTTGTACTCTTTATTTCTATTGGAAGTCAGGGGTTCATAATTTAAAAAAATCTGATAGTAGAATTAGCTATTAGATAAAGGATAGTAAAATCATGTTAGTCTCTCTGAGTATACGATAAGAAATGTGAAACTGTGCACTTGTACAAAGTGAACCAAATGCTAAGGCAAGTGAACTTGCATTTCTTAGAGTCAAGCACACTAGCAGGTATATACTTTTCTCTTTTATTTCTTTCATATTTCAATAGAAATATCATTATGGATAATAGTTATATCTTCTTCTTTTTTTTAATTTTATACTTTTGACAAGCTCGGGTAAATATTACAACATAATATTAAAAATAGAATAATGAAATATACGAGGGAGGACCCAAAAATAACGAATTTCGTCATAACTTCTTTATTTCTTAATATTTTTACACCAAATTTAGATCACTTTCAAAGTTTTCTCCGTTGACCACAAGGCACCTCTCCAAACGAACCTTCCATTGTACAAAACATTTTTTTAAAATTCACTTATCGGGATGTTCTTTAGGCCTTCCAGCGATTTTAGTGTTACCTCTTCCACTGTGGCAAAACGCTTTCCTTTCGTGTCCCTTTTGAGTCTGGGGAACAAAGAGAAATCACAGGGGGCCAGATCCGGTGAGTAGGGTGGGAGGGTGGACAATTGGTGTTATGTTGTTTGTGGTCAAAAACTGCTTTACGGAGAGGGGTGTGGGCCGGCGCGTTGTCATGATGGAAGAACCAGTCGCTTGTGCGCCAAAGATCTGACCTTTTCTTCCGGATACTCTCTCTCAATCTTTTCAAAACCTCCAAGTAGAACTTCTGGTTTACCGTTTGATTCGGGAGGAAGAACTCCGCGAGCACAACACCTCTGCAATCGAAGAAACAAATCAGCATTGTCTTGATGTTTGACTTCACTTGGCGAGCTTTTTCGGGACGAGGAGCGCCAGGTGTCTTCGACTGGCTTCATTGCTGCTTTGTTTCGGGGTCGTATCCATAACACCGCGATTCATCACCAGTAATCACCTTGGAAAAAAATTCAGGGTTCTCTTTGAGCTGATTTTGAAGCTCAAAACATGCCTGAAGTCGACGCTCCTTTTGCTCGCCTGTGAGAAGGCTAGGGACAAATTTGGCTGCAATTCTTCTCATGTGCAAATCTTCAAAAAAAAAACACCTCTGAATTGAACTCCATGATATTCCAGACATCTCCCAGAGCTGATCAATGGTTCGGCGACGGTCTTCACGAACGAGAGCATTGATTTTGTCTAAGTTTCCGTCACTTCTTGACGTTGAGGAGCGTCCTGAACGGGGTTCGTGTTCAATAAGACATTTCTCCATTTTTAAAACGTGAAAACCACTCGTAGACTCTGGTTTTACTTAGGGCAGCATCCCCATAAGCAGTCTTAAGCATTACAATAGTTTCCGCGGCCGATTTCCGCAACAGGAAACAAAATTTCACAGACGCGCGTTGCTCTCGACAATCGCCCATCACGTTTTCGCGGAATTGGAAAAAGTTGTTTCACTAAAAAAATTCCCACGGACGAACCGATGTACTCGCTGCGACAGAACATCGCTCACTAACTCAGGAGACGCGTCACTAACGGACACCTGGTCCAACAATGGGTTTTCCCACTCTCCCTCCCCGCGACAGCCCAATTCCCGTTACTTTTGCGTCCCCCCTCGTACAGGTAATTCTGATTTTGTTCTCCTTGAAATTTTATCTAAGTGTCCTTTAACTTTGAAAGAGTTGATTTTGATGACATTTTTATGTATAAAATATTGGAAGTAACTTCAAAGACATTCATTTTTTACTTTGTTTTCTACTGTTTATTTATTATTATAAATATATTAGTTTTTTAATAAATATGATACAAAATTAATGTTTGAATACATGGTGTATTTTCTGAATGATAAAATTTATTTTACGGCAGTATTTTCTAATTTTTGTTTCTGTGTCCCCTAGTATATTATTAAAGATTTTTTCCCCTTCAATTTCTTATATTTCTGTACGACCCATGTACAGTCACATTAAAAGATAAAAAGGGAATTTGGTTTAACATTGATAGTTTTAAAATTCGAAGGGATTTTTATTATTTGATCCACACACAAAAATTAATAATTAAAAATATTACTATACAAACTATTTACACGCAAATAATACTGTATGTGTTAGTAATCTAATAATATTGCATAATAAAGAAGTTGATGAAACTTTAACTTTTCATATTGTTGGATATCATTGTAACTTTGTTTCTAATGGTCTGCAAATATCCAAATAAATCTGAAAGTTTTATTGTGATGGAAGTTTGCACGTGTGAAATCTTTTAATGCAGAGTTGGTAGACATGTGTATGTATTTTAAGCTTAGTAACTCCTTCCTTAAGTTTGGAGATTTAATGTTTCATCACGATTAAAGTACAGTCTTCTGGCTATTCACTTTCACTCTACTCTTTCTGAACAAAAACTTTATTGTACTCCTGAGATTGGGAACACTTTTTTCTACACTTTTCTACCTACATGCTTTGCATTAACTTTGCAAAAGTAATTTCTTGTCTTTCATTACCTTATTGGAAACATTTCTTTCTTTGCTATATTTTTTGTACTGTTTTGTGTCCCATGTTTTCTTTCATTTTCCATAAACAATATTTTAATGTTTTTTTACTCTGATTCTTTTATTGGTGTGCAGTTGTGAAGGTGGAGAATGTTTAGTTTTTACAATGTTTTATTTGTAAGAAATGACTATTTTAAACATGTTTTGCAATTGAGTCAGTTACATTCACTTGTATTACACTCAAGTAAATACGGCAAAGTAGCATTTAGATTTTAAAAATTATTTATGAAACTGAGTTTGTAATTTTTTTTTCAGTCTTTAGACGAAACTTGCGCTCGTTGAACACTGAAGAGGAAAGGGAATTCAAGAAAACCTTTGAAGAAGATAAAAAATCGATGAGATCTGAGAAATGTGATACAGTGTTTAGCCCTGAGAGGAACAACGAGAGTAAATGTAATCCTTCACTAGAGAAGGGTTTATCTTGTTACAATCCTCAATCGATTTTTGTTGAAGGTAAAAGTGTGAATCCAGTAACACATTTTCACTTAAGCAAAAACCCAATTTCGTGTTACGTCTGCAAAAAGTACTTTCGAGGAAAGAAACACCTCAAAGAACACATTCGTTGTCACATTGCTGAGAAATCAATTTCTTGCAAAGTTTGTAATGCTGGTTTTACTTGTGTTAGCCGTCTGAAATTACATATGCGAAGTCACACAGGCGAGAAACCTTACTGTTGCGAAGTGTGTTCAGCATCATTTTCACGAAAGAATTATCTACAAAGTCATAATCTAACTCACTCTGGCGAGAAACCTTACTCTTGTGATGTCTGTTCAGCATCATTCTCACATAAGTGTAATCTACTAACGCATACGCGAACTCACACAGGCGAGAAGCCTTACTGTTGTGATGTGTGTTCAGCATCATTTTCACAAAGACATCATCTACAATTTCATATTTTAACCCACACAGGCGAGAAACCGTACTCTTGTGATGTCTGCTCAGCAACATTCTCACAAAAGGGTAATCTACGAACACACACGCGAACTCACACAGGCAAGAAGCCTTATTCTTGTGACGTCTGTTCAGCTTCATTCTCACATAGGAGTAGTCTACGAAGTCATATGTTAACTCACTCAGGCGAGAAACCGTACTTATGTGATGTTTGTTCAGCATCATTCTCACAAAAGTGTAATCTACGAAGTCATATTTTAACCCACACAGGCGAGAAACCGTACTCTTGTGCTGTCTGTTCAGCATCATTCTCACGAAAGAATAATCTACGAAGTCACATGTTAACTCACTCAGGCGAGAAACTGTACTCTTGTGATGTCTGCCCAGCTTCATGTTCCCAAAAGAATCATATACGAACAAATACGCGATCTCCCACAGACGAGAAGTAATACTGTTATGTCTGTCCTGCATCATAATCACAAAAGGGTAATCTACGAAGACATCCTAACTCTCACAGGCGGTAAGCCATTCTCTTGTGATATTTCTCTATCATCTTTTTCTGAGAAGAACAATCTGTCAAGAAATTGATGATAAACAATTCTCTTGTAAAGCCTGCGAAGATTCTTTCTCTTTCAAGTGTAATTTCGTAATGCATAACCGAACTTACACTGGCTAAAATTCGTGTTAGTGAATTATCTTCTAAGCTTCCTTCTCTCAATAGAGTAATCTGAATGAATTACTTGTCCATTCATCAAAATTAAACTACAAAATTAATTAAATTTATTTTCTATTATAAAATGTTTCTAAGAAAGGTAAATAAATGCATTGCAATATCAGTTTATTGTTGATTACATGGATGAAATTACTTGATACTTATATACATTTATACCTAACTTATAAAACATTTTTTATTTAATTTTTATTGTAGCTGCTTTCTACCTTTTTTACTTAATAGCAAATTAATTATACAATAGTGTATTGGTGAATAGACGGTGAATCTGTTATGTTAAACCATTATCCAGTTTCAGGTCCCCTGGTTGTTTGTGACCTGACATAAGTTTAAAATAAAAAGTTTGACCATTTCTCCAACAGTTAAGATATAAAGAAATTCACTGTATTCAGACATATCTTTTGTGTGTTTTCTCAAACATTCTACATACTTCAGTTATATGTGGTATTATTTTCAGAACAGATAACAAGTTATGGTACAATTTTATTAATAATTGTTAATTTTGTTAACTTAAAATTTCATTCAAGTTTTGTCCACTGTATTTAATACACAATTTTCTTTTAGGTTCAAAATTAGTGCAGACATTGTTTTAAGCACCATTAGTTAATCACGCAAACCATTATTTTTTTCAATCCTTATCTGACAACCCTTTATGAAGCCTTTTTGATGAAGATTGTGAATGTACAGTCATTGAGAAAAGATACTACATTCATCAATAGGGTAAAAAATGATTCAATATAAAAGATACAAGTCTTAACTCAAAGAAATGTAACATAATTTTTATACTACTTTTAATAAGAAAGAAGGTCTGGTATTTTACCAACTGTGATTGACAACAATGATTAATAGAAATTTATCCACATTTGTATTCTACTCCACATATTTATATATGAAACATGTAATTATGAAAGGTATTGCTAAATGTGTAGAAGGTGAACATGTGGCTAAAGGGTTGACAATTTAAAAACTGATGATACTGAATTATTGGCACATTCAATGATATTCTTATTTGAGACCTTGTACCAAGAATTGTTAAAATAGTTCATTAAAAATGCCCCACATTTGATACAGATAAGCAATACATTAAAAAACAAATATTACCTATACATTACAGTAAAAATTCACAAAATCAAAATAGATCAATAAGTCAATGAGGGTAACAAATTTGTATTTAAATATAATCAATTCTGATTGTATGGTTCCGTGATTTCATTCTAATTTTAAATAAACTGACCATGGGCACATCAGGCAAAATAATCTGATCACCAAATAAGGAAATATCCAACAATACAATTATTCATCATTCATTTTACAGTTTCAGAAGTTACATTTGGAAGAAAAATAACAACTTTCATGAAATATTAGCCTCTATTTTTATTGTCTTTTGCAAATGTCTCACAAATGTTGACAAATAAAATGCTCACTGTTAAATATTATCCCCAAAAGAAATGCATAATTAAATAACAGCAATACTATTTGTAGTACTTTTAATTTCATTGCCCGCACTTAGTAACAGCAAATGCAATAGTAAGTCAATAATTCACATTTATTTTTATTCATTGTGTTAAGGTCTGTAATAATGACTTGGAATCATAGCAGTAATGCCATAAGAAATATTTACTTTTATTTGAAGTACAGCATTTATTAGAACTGATTCAACCTAAACTGAGAGTACTATGTGAATATGATCTGACTCACATTAATTCATCCAGCACTCAACCAAATGCTTTATTTCAACTTCTTTATTTCAAATTTATTTATTTTAGAGTTGTTGAACATGAATGATGTAAAGTAATCAATTATTTGTCTCTTATTACCCCATGTGTCCTTTCTTACTCCGACTTGCTGAAGATGGGAGAAGAAAATTGCGATGAAGTTGTTATGAATGTAAACTATGAAAGAAACTCTGATGATAGTTGGGATGAATTAAAAGATTGGATAATTAATAGCACCAATGACAGTGAGAATGGTCTCAGTGAAGGAGATGGCAAAGAGGATTTTGTGACCCTTTGTTACCTCACTTTCTGGGAGGAAGTGACAATAGAAAATTATCTACATGAGGCCAGTTAGATGTGGAATGAGGAGTTGAGAAAATTTTATAGACCGTGACGAGATGTTGCATATAAATTAGTTTATATTATTTAAGGTAATGGCCGACCCGTGGTGTATTGCCTAAAGCGCTCGCCTTCTATCTCTGGGGAAGCTGTTTCAAACCCAGTCCGATCCGAGGTGGTGGACGGAGCGGTGTTCGCGGCAGGTTTACTCGGGGTTCTCTCGTTTCACCACAACATTCACTCATTGTCATTCACCCTCGTGTCATACATTCATCATATGCCTTGGGAAGGTGCGCCAGGAGGGGCAACCAGCACCCCTGTAATTTCCCCTGCCATGACAAAAAAAGGCATCATTCCATTTCCGACCCCTACTAGGCAAAAGAAAAAGGAGTTAAGGTTTATTATCATTATTATTTAAGATGATCTGTTGAGTTGTCATATATAATTTAATTGCAATTGTTACACATTGGCAGACAGACTTGCTTTGAGTGGGCACAACCCTAATCTCTCACATGGTGCACAACAGAAATCAGCTGAACTATTTTCCTTATCATTTTTGTGCTTCATTGCTTACTATAACTTTATGTTATATAAGTTTTGGGGAAATATTTTAAAATAACATAGTGGCTGGTAATATATGAGCTGGTGATATATATGTGAGATGGCCTCCAAGGAAGAAGTAGTTACGTAAACATGTCAGGGATGTTAACTAAACCATCAGTTTTCCAGGTGCTTGCTGATTTTGGATGGAAGCTACATTCAGATTTTCAAACATGAAAAATTCTCATGAATATTAGAGTTGTAAAAAAGATTCACATATTAACTTGACTGCTATTCGTAATGCTAAAAAATGAATTTACAATGCGTAGGTGAGTGGTGATGTAGCCGTGTATAGTAGTAGTCCATTTTATACGGCAGTAGTACATATTGTGGCGGAAGAGTATACCCAAGACTGGAAATTCTTTATTTCTTTACTCCGCTAGTAAAAATATCATAAGGAATGCAATAAACAAAACAAATAAACAAATTCTTATTCAAATGTTCAGAAATCTCAAAAAATGGAATACTCTATCTTCATTTAATAATTTTATTTTTTGTCTTTACCTTCAAAAATCTTTAGTGTTGTCTCTTCTTTTAAATTAAATTTTTCTACTTTATGATTTTGTGACCTCGAAGCAATTATCTTGCTTAAATTGTTTTATTATTTCATCTAGTAGCTTTTCCTGAGACTCATTATAATTCGAATACTCCTTCCGCAAATCTACACTAGCAGCTGCTTTTCTTGCCCTAAACCATGACTCTTCAACTGGAATAGGGAAACACCATGAGCAAGAGCAGATGTAGGGCCAGCTTTTGTTCCCAGCTCCTCATCCTGTGTCTCCTCTTGATATCCTGTTGTCCTTCCTCACTGCTAGAATTAAAGACTGCAGTGGCACTATATGGAGATGTGCCCTTTGACATTGAGACGTCTGCCGATCTGCTCTCTGCCTGAAGGCTAGCAATTCTGTCTATGACAACTTCAAGGGAGACGGGATGATCTACAAGTGCCGGGAGTGCTAGACACACTCTGGTTCTCTTCCTCCTTCTGTTTATTAGGAAGTTGGATTAAGTAATTCCATCTCCAGAATCATTGTTTGTTCGTTGGTGATCTGCGACATGGATGGTAGTTCATAATACCTTGTTATTTGTTTATTAAGATTTTCACTTCAATAGAATTATTTTCAATTTTGCTATTTTCTTTAAAGGCAGCAATTTTGAAGCTATTAAATTTTGAGGCAATTATCTTCCAATATCTCTCCATCTTGTTGATCCATTTCCCAGTCAATTCCATGTTGCCCTCCATGTCAGAGAGGAACACACTTGTAGTGCTTCAATGTACATTTTCAACTTTTTTTAAACCAAATCCAGCACTTAGTAAATGTTATAATACAAATATGATAGTGGACAATAATATTGTCAATGCAGTGTCAATAATATTCTTTTAATAAGCAAGCTATACCCTTCAGTAAGATGTCCTTAAAAGAGCTTCTCTCACCTCTTGAATGGACAGTTCTATCTCGAAGTGGGAGCAGAGGGAAACGCATCTTGTTAATGAGGGCTCTGGGGACCTGCTTAACAAGGTAATTTTAGAACTAACAATCACAATATTTTGTAATAACAGAATCGTGAAGTAATAACTCTCACTTAATGCATTGAAATTACCAGAGACTTAAAGGATGAAGCACTCAACTTGATAATTTGCCCGACCTTCGTCTTAACAGAATCGGTATTCGTGTCACATTGACTTAGCAAAATTAAAAATAAGCAGATTACCTGTCCAAAAATTAATGATCTATTTAGTGAATTTTTAAAAAATGCTTTGTATTTCAACTGTTAAATTAAATAATTATTACAAATTTAAAAAATAAATAATATTTGACATGAGGAAAGACAAATAATTATACTTTATAATTAAATTGTGTTATCTTCACATTTTAATTACTCATGACAATGAAAAACAATTACGAAATTAATTTTCTAAGAAGTCATGTTCCTAATATTTTGTCTAGTGGTAATAAATTTGTAGTTAATATTTCTAACATTTATTTCTTGGGTACATCTTGGTCTAACTGTTGAAACCAGTCTAACATGGGACTCACATGTTAATAACAAGTTAAGTGTAGTTATGCCAGAAAGTTCTGCTATCAAAATGATGTACAGAGCCTTTTTTTTGACAAAATGCTATTTTGTACTACTGGCAATGAAATGTAGGTGTGATGTGGAATCCAGGGTAGAGTCTCATTTAAAAACTTAGATCTCATGTACTCACCGTTGGTCAAAAGAAGATAGTAAAATTAATTTGTAGCAAGTCTATCAGAATCCACTTTTCTCTTTACAAACAATTAAATATTCTGTTATGTTGAATGAAAATATAAGACAGGACCAAGATTTGAACTGTGTTAAATATTGGATTATTACTGTTTATGTAACCTCCCGCAGGGTGGACACTTGGATGATTGGATGACTCCAAGCAAGTATCCCCTTTCGTTCAGTTAAATAAATAAACGCCACAAATTCCAGTTGATCTCAGAATGCTTTATTCATTGTAGTTAAGCACTTGTAATTGAATAGATAAAGGAACAGAAACAAGCAAATTGAAACTAACGGTTTGATTGTCAAAACCGTGTGACAGGCGTGGTATGCGCGCCGTCAAAGACTTGCTTTTTGGCGGAGTACGATCTTGCGGCGAAAGTCCGGGACCCTCTGGAAAGACAGAGTGGCGTGGAATTTCTCGAAGCAGGATCTCGATTTGTGGCTGGTCCGCGCAGCTTGGAAAGGCGTCTTCGTTTCCAACGAAGGCTTCGATCTTCCGTACGGATTCCAGGTCGTGGAAGGCGCCGTGCCGGAAAAGTCTCGTCGAGGAAGGAGTTTGGAATATCTTGGAGTAGCAGAGCTTGCTTGTGGCTGTAGTTCGGAATCGCAGCGATGTAATTGGAAGTAGTGAGCTGGTCGAAATGTCTTCGTGCAGCGGAAATACTTTTACAATCAATTCGTGTCAGCGAGCGCGCAGGAACGATCTGATTCTCACCAAGATAGTAGCAATTCTGGTTGTTATCCGTAACCTGGCATTGACTTGAGGAGGCGACAAGTGAGCGCTGACACGCATATTAAACGTAGTTGGGTCTAATGTCAGTACGTCACGTGGCGTCATCCGTGATGTACTATTTGTATTAATTATCTAGGCCAGTACGTCACATGGCGTAAATACGTCACGAACGGGTCCGTTCATTGATTCATCGTTCATGGATTCATCGTCATCGTACGCTTACCGTTCTCTGCCATGCGTAGGCCTTGACTTCTCTTATACAGAGGGCCGTGGACGAGAGCGATGTAAACATGGAATGGCGTGTGATTGTTCGTCCGAAATATTTCAGCTCTTGAAGTGCGCGAGGGCGAAGGCGTGACCATAATGGGGCGTGTAGTCAATGTACGTTGTAACCGAAATGCGGTTGAGTTGTTACAACTGTATTAAATATTATTGTATTAAATATATTAAAAATACTGTATTAAATATTATGTATTATTACTGTACAATTATTTTTACTGTATTAAATACAATTTTAAAAACTTATGTAAAATTTTCCATTCTCTGTGACACATTGTCTCCTAAAAACACAGATTATATAATGCCTCATTTGTGAAAATATGGTTAATAGTTCCTTTGTTATAAAAGCTTTGAAAGTGGTACCATATTCTATTCTTGTGTCTTGTAAATACGAGGCACAAGAATGCTTTCCTCTCCCCCAGTTACAAAAATCTCTGAGCCTGTGAAAAGAGGAAGATAGTCACCCTAAATAGTAACAAGTAACTCAGAATTACAAACTCTACTACAATTAAAATCCACTATGCAATCAAATTGAATAAATAATCAAAAAC
>NNCF01130071.1:103652-114402 GCA_002313205.1 Laupala kohalensis | reverse complement strand
ATTTATTTATTTATTTCATTTCACTAATGATAATATACACGCAGTAATGATAAATAACACGTGAAACAATCATGGATGTGGTGCTCCACTAGAATTTCTGGAGGACCTATCTCATCCATCCACACATTCTACGTCAAGAAGGATGAGAGACATATAATCAAAGGCGGTATGCGGAGTTGGCTACTAGCTTCACACTTCATTAGACGACCACGAGGAATTTCAGGTATGTAGGTTCCACAATGACGAAAACGTTAGATTGAAATTAGAGCANCAGGTATGTAGGTGCCACAATGACGAAAACGTTAGATTGAAATTAGAGCAACATGTTCTAGGGAAATATTCAATAATATAAAAAAATGTTTGAGATGTATCTTCGCGTACAATCTACTTTTACAGTATACTGAATGAGTTGAAGTGAATTGATTCAATGACACATTTAGAAGAATGTAAATAATTAATGAAAACTTTCCTGTTACCCGTACTATTAGAACGTTTATTTGCTGAGGTAAACAAATATTCCCATTTTAAAATATCAAAATATTTTATTAAAACACAACCAAAACTTTGTTAATTCACCAACTCATAGAAATATAAAAACAAAATATTCGTTCATTCAAATATTCGGATCTTTTTATTTTAATGCATCATCAAAGCCTATTGCGTTTCATTGATAGAGAATGAAAATAGTAATACACCCTATCATGTAACACCGATGCTCAAATCAATGTATTTTGGATTTCGATATGATTTTGCAGATTTGCACACGATATGAGATAACGATCTCGTAAATATTCAAACATTTGTTTATATTCCCCGACGCATATTTCATTATCGTTTCGAAGAGCTTCCATATGGTGGTTAGGACACGCCGCGCTGATGGAAACATTTTCACGAATTTTCTGTGAAATATCTTGACAAAACAAGCTCATAATATTCGTATGGTTCGTTTAATGAACACGTTTTCACCGCATTTCGAAATAAACCTCTAAATACAACGCACATATTGGGAATATAGTCACATTAACTCATTTTGAGGAATGTTGATGCTAAGGAGAGTGTAATTTTAAAGGAATTTATGATGGCTCTCTCATTCAATTATCTCGTTGTGTCAAAAACGTTAATTTACTTTCTCCTGTATTCAGAAAATCCGTATTGACAACACACAAACGTGATGCAATCAATTCTACCCACAAGGCTCTAAACATATAAAATACCAACCACAATTCACAATAATTTTTTTTTTACAATTTTGAGAGGAATTAAAATTGAGAACGAAATTCCAACATAATGGCATCTCTCTCAGATTCAAGCGTTGCAAAGTCTAATTTAATTAGAGAGAATATCACCAAGGGCTGATCCAATGTCGCAGAATCATTTGTCGTCGACCCATATCGTAGAAGGGTTTCTCAACCACTTTAAGGTAGTGCATAAAGTATACTCTTGATTCATTTATTTCACTTACTAGAGTACGTACTTGACGTCCAGGCAATGACACATTCCTTTCATTTTCCCCACTGCATATGATGTTATGGCAACAAATGTTATTTCGAGAAAACGAATTGAACATTCGAGGCATTTGTGGTTTTAAAACAAATATTCCTTATTGAATCTTCTGTCGCAATTTTAGATTATTTTGTTTGAAGTCAAGTATTACATCTCAACTATTATAAAAGTCATTGAGTATCAGGAGAATTCTCCGACGGTTTAAATAACTTCGATAATTTTTATAAGCATTCCGTTGCATCTAAGCGCATCACAGGATTTTTAATAGATTTTGGTACTCCAGTATTCCTTAAACCTTCCTCGGTAGTATATGTTTTGTGTAAATAACTGTTTAATCATATGTGCCTAAACGACTCTATACTGTTGCGTTAACTTAATTCTGTGAATGTCCTCAACGATCTAATTGCAATTTAAATTAGTATTCGCTATCTAAATCGTATGCAATATCTTTGAGTCGTAAAGTAGGAATCAGCAGTTAGAGTGTTTCCTCTATTAGTTCACATCTTCTCCACTAGAGCAATTAGATGTTTCCTCAGCGCTAAGGATCCTACAATAAATGCACTTAAAATTGACCTGTCCAGTTAGTCACATCAGTGGATTAATAGTTTGATTTCCTACTAATAGCAGTGACTTAGTTTACTTGCGTACAATTCGTTAAGTGCAAAAGAAATGCAAAGATCAGCCTAGGAACGAATCGAATAGGTTTGGGCTAGAGAAATAAATCAGACAAAAGCGCGGTTCCGTTAGTTACTATAATAGAAGTAAAACTGATTTTAAAATGTTTCACTTTTCATCCAAACTATAAAAAAATGGAAATGGATAGAGAACTTGGGGGAGAAACATTGGATTGCTAAAAGGTTCTCTTATTTGTGTTAAGCAAGTTTTAAAAAAATGTGAACGTGAACACAATGAAATTGTATAACAAAGGGTCGAACGCGAACCGTGGAGAAGAAAGAAGGGACTTTAAGAATTCATTGAGAGCACAATAATATTGGGAAATGGAGTTAAAATATCTAAAATTATCCACTGTTAGTGGTGTTGTTTGCAAATGGTTGCTACGGTGCACCGGAAATTTGCGATTGCATAAAGATAATTACGAGGAAAGATTCCCAAGAGTAATTGAATTAATTGGGCATTATCTGTGATGAACAATATCTTACAACTCGATTGTGAACGCGTGCACGGGAAGTGTTCAGAGGTGACGATAAGGGATGTTCTTGGAGCTCAGCGGCGCCAACAGAACATAAGCGTGCGAGCGAGGTAACAACGGCGAAGGGACTCCGTAAGCTTTTGCGTAAGCGTATCTGAGCGAAAGGTATGTTCTGATGTTGCTGCCGACTTCTGAAAACGCTGCCTCTTGTGTGAGGCGGTTTATGAACGTGTAAAACAGGGATGGCCCCAGTTGCCCGTCGCGGGCATTTTGTCCATGAGGGCATATCGCGGGCAAGCGAAGGGCAGTTTCTGCCAGTTTCTACTGTGAAGAGGATGGACGGAAGCGCTGTGGAGGGGAATAGCTATCCCTGCTTATTGCAGTAACTACCTTGTTGATTATTTCGTGGATATTTCAGAGAAGCGCTCGAGTCTCTACTCCCCATCTCCTTTCAAGTTGTACGGAATTGTTTTTAAACGCAATTTTTTCAGATGCTGAAGCAAATAATCGGAAACGACCTGTGAATTAAAATAGTGCTCCAAATTTAAAGAAGAGTCTACTTCTTTAGAACATTTGTATTTTTTATGTTCACATAGCAAAAAATTTTTAAATGTTAAACCGTGTACATGTTGAAGAAAGTCGCAACACCATAAACCTTGAACAAAAGTGTCAACAAAATGGGAAGGAATATGTTCAGTATTATGAAAATAAGAAATGAACAAGATATTCAGTTCAAGGCCAGGACTTTATATTTGTGTTTGTGAAACGATAAATCTAGAATTTCTGTATTTATATTTTTGTAAAATCAATTCTCATTTAAAAAGGCTGTTATAAAAATATCTTTTTACTTTCTCATATACGTAGTACATAGAAAGTTTTATAATCGTGAAAACATTGGAAAGCGAGATTTGCACCGACATATCCGTTTTGGCCATCTCTGATTCTGAAGAAATTGTTTTTGACATAACGTCCCTCCGTCTGTCCGTCTGTGCGCAGCGATTCTGAGTAAACGGAGGAATCTATTTAATTCGCATTTTGTATTTACGGTAGAATTTTACGTGTTGTCGATGCACGTGCTCTAATTCATTTTAGTTTGATTCTTCTCATAAAGGTTAAAGTACTCTTTTTAATGTTTCTCAAAAACGGTTCCAACGATTTTGTTCACATTTTCGATATGTAAAGTACAAATTGTATGCATTACATCCGCATTAGCGGTATTTCGCTTCAAAGTTTTGTATAGACGCAGTAAAATAATTTCTGTCTGCTACACTTACACATTTGTTTACTGTTTCAAGAAACTTGAATAATATTTAGCAGAGTAAATGAACCAAGCAGACGTAGAATACACTTTTCGTAAACTGAAATGAAATATAGGGCAATGAAAAAATACATAGGAGAACAGCAAATGCACTGCAGATAAGAAAATACACCGGTTTCTGTCTACAACGAAATTACATTTACGTAACACNGCAAATGCACTGCAGATAAGAAAATACACCGGTTTCTGTCTACAACGAAATTACATTTACGTAACACTTTTAAGATATTTATAAGACATATGTCGCTATATGTTTTGAAATAATATTCTGAATATTTACTTTACTTTCAAATTTCAAATAACAGACAGTAAATAAAGGCAAATTTCAAAGTTCATCTAACGAGTTTGAGTATGAATAGAGCCCTGGAAGATGACCAAAATACTGAGGACCACGCCGCAATTGACTCTTTCACCATAGAATATTTTCTCACTCTATTCTGCAGACGGAGAAACGTATATGAGAAAGTATGATGTGCAATGAATTTGCACCACTAGTTTATATTTTCCACTTGTTACAACATTGAATGTGTACTAAGTTTTAGTAAATTTCGTTTCTTTGTGTGAAATTTATTTGCAACCACGAAAAATTAAATGTTGCGAACCAAATACTAGTTCCGTATTAGAAAACCAGAACCTACAAAAAAACGCGATGCTGCAATTTTTTTAAACGCATTATCTTTTGCTACCTATTCAAGGAGGGGATGTAGGTTCTTATCTTAAGACGCTTTTCAATCAGTGTATATTAGAGATAACTGGAGAGGGTAGTAATAGATTTGAAACATTGTTGAGTAAGGACCGGTTGAGATGTACTCGTAGTATCGCAATGTACATCCAATCAATCATTTTCTTAAAAATGCCACTATTTCTGTTGATTGAAATGAAAGGAGATATTAAAAGTTTACAAATGGAGTTTAAAAAATTGCGTTATAATTAATGCCAAAAAATGCATTTATTGGAAGAGGGAATAATTCTCAAGATAAACTTCCCTTTCCGTTGATTGAACTTACAATAAAAATAAAGAAAGCAATAACAAAACGAATTATAGTTCATTTATTAATTTGAGTTACAATGGGATTCTTTCCTATTTTTGAGCGTATATTTGTTAAATTATATATCAACCAATATTTATTAATGTTGCTCATAAAGCGTCCCACGTTTTGAGAAAGTCATACTTTGAGAGAACATCTACTTTACCTCAAAATCAATTCCTGAATATTGTGCTGTCACGATCTTGGCATATTCTTAACCATTTGCTAGCAGAGATGAAACTCCTGTAATGAAAGGCTCGCACCGTCGACCTGAGAGGCACGAAATTGGCTCCCAACTTATTAACTGCAATATAGAATTACTACTTGTATTTCTTGCGAGCTGAGCTGTACTAACTCAAAACTGTAACATTATGGAAATTTTTTAGTTTTGAAAGTTCTTTTCTATGTAATGAAGTTAGTGAAGTGTGAAGTCTGGGGTTTTAAAGTTGACTAAACTCTGGGGTTTTAAAGTTGTGGTTTAAAGTCATGTATTCCTAAGCGAAAAGTTTTAGTACAATTTCGTAAATAATATCTTTACTTTCCGTTAAGTCTCAGTGTTGTAACTTTTATAATCATATAGATCATTAAATACCGCAAATATCGTTTTTTATTAGGTCCCCCCAAAACGTTATAAACCTTCAAAAAAGGAAAAAAATGAAAGAAAATTGATTTTTGGAAGGTTATTACCTGGGGACGATACATGTCTCAAACATGACATTCTATAAACTTCATTTATTTACACGTATGTGTAAGCACACTGAAAATTAAGTCCGAGACTTTACCCCTTCCTTTAAAAAACTGCTTTCGAAAACACAAATTTATTTATTTTCAAACGTTTACTTCTAGATGCGAAATCAATTAGACACAGATATCTACACATATAAAATATGTGTTTAAACTGTAGCGTCAAATATGCTAAACACAAAATCAGTTATTTTAAGGCGATAGGTCCAACTAACCTTGAGATATTAAAGTTTACGTAAACGCTTACAGAGACCAAATGCTGAGCGCGCGGAAGAACGAAAATAACAGCGATTTTTAAACCAAACACGGCAATTCTTTATAATTATGTTTTTCAATTCTTCAATAATACTAAAAACAACACAAAAAAGATGAATTTCTGAGGGGATGCGGAGACTCTTTATTTTTTCTTTTGGATCACTTAAAATGAATTGACCAGATAGCAAGTGAGAATATCACACTTCTTGAGAAATTGTCCAGGTGGATTAATTGAAATAATCAATCTTTCAAAAGTCCAGCTGAACGGTGATGGTTTAAACACTGCGAATACGTCGGCATGGTAAGGTTAACGTTACCACGAAACGAAACCAGGGGACTAAACAACATCATGGAACCACGTGGTTATTCACCCTAGTACAACGATGAGACTCCCGAGGGTTCAGGCAGTTTTGCTAATGCTGTCGGTTTTTTTACTGTTATCCACCACCCATTGAAGCGAAAGCTTATTCGTGACAAGGTCGTACTCATGAATTCCGAAGTTAGACGGAGCCAGCCAAGAATGGATGCGAGTGCTTCCGGCGTTAGAGACTCACTAATATTCACCCTGTGAAGTCACTAACTCTTACTCATTTGGTAACGAGTAGCAATAATGAGAACTAAGGGAAAGTTTGTTGAATGAGAGAAATTGTATTTCGAACATTCTAGAAGCATCGCTAAGGGACGGCTAAGAGGGAATCTAAGAGACGGCTGGTGATGTTCTCCATGACGCTAAGTAAACATATATTGGTCAGAGTTGTAGTACTGGTGTTAATCCGAGAGCAAAACCTGTGAAATGATAACAGAGGGGTAGAAATAACAAAAGCAAATATTACGAAATTATTATGCGTGGCGCGGTTTGCCCCAGATGGGTTAGAATGGCAGGACTGACATTGAACTTACAACTAATTGCAATCTCAACGTAAATTGTCATTGTAAATATTTCATTTGAAATATATCCCATAAATATTAAAAAATTTCCTTCGATTAATCTAGATTACTCAGACATGTCTATTATTAAAGATTAACCATGGAAGAGCAACTCATCGTCAAAATAACAATAAAATTTTATCACTCACCTTGTTTCTAAGGTGACACTATTATCGTGATAATAATACGATGATATCAAATGACGGAGAAATTCCATTATTAGAATACAATTTATTGTCATTGACAGGAGTCATTTAAGCGTGTCGCATATCCGATGTGTTAATCTTGATACCACTGTGTCAAGACACTATCCCTCAAGTCCTGATTCTATCGCTAAAGTTGCGCCGTCAGAGCTGGTGATTTCACACTGTCGTGACAATTCAGTCGGTCGTCCATATGAGGTTATGTTGAGATCAAGGGAATTAGTGACAACGCATAACGAAATGATGCCTCATCGGTTATTGTGAAGACACTTCATGACATCAGTTCTGCGACATTAGTGTCACCATGAGAACGAGAAGTTATTTGGCTCATATAACGTCGCGTGTCGAGGTGAAAGGATGTTCAAGATTAATTTATTAATGCTATGAAATTTTACTCTCAGAATTAAACTATTTTGTTAAACTTCACTCGGAATTAAAGACAATTAACAGAAACGAATACATTGGAAATCATTAAACTGAGCTAGCATAAATTAATAGATTGGAAAGTTCAAGCAACAAATTCGTTTATGAACCAACAAAAGAATACAAACAAATTACAACATTAACATGACGAAGAATTGAATGAGTGGTTTAAAATGAGTGTTGGACGTGCACCAAGAAAACAATTAACTAAGAATTATAAATGAAGAATCAATAACTTACAATAGAATAATAGAACGCTAGACCCTTTGAATACTTGTTAAGGTCATGAAGTGATTGTTTTCCGATAATCGCGAGACCTGCGTGAAATTATTATTACCTGTGCGAAGGACTAATTCCCAGAAATAGATGCCCGACTCGGCATGGGATGTTCAGTGAAATTAATGGTACCCTAATATATAAAGACTTTCATCTGTCTTCAGAGGTTTCTTATTTCAATATATTGAGGATTACTAACAATCCTCTGTGATATACGCACACAAACTTTATTATTTGCGTTCTGAGGAATCGAAATTAGAGCGTAGGTTTTATTGGCGTAAGGATCAACCCTTGGCTGAGCGAAATCTAATACGTGGGTACAATTACACGCTGTTTCCATCATCCAAATATTCGCTATCGAAACGCGAACAGAGCGAAGCTTCGACCAACGCCGTTTCTCATACAATCCGCAAACAAACGTGAAACTTTGCCGCACTTTCTGACTAACTCCTTTCGCTTCGACGAAAAGGATTTCATTGCAAGGGTAACGGACGATTTCAAGGACAGAGAAGTTGGAAGGGAGCAGAAATATTGCTTAATCTCTAGAGCTAAGCATGAATGTTCGGGAAAACCCAATCAATATACATGGGGTGTGGTCTTGGTCATAATTCATTTTCGCATGACCTTTTGCTATGCACTTTTCGATGTGATCATAGGTAGGTGTTGCATTGAAAAACAGAAATAACAGAAGAACGGAACTAATTGACTGAAATAACAAATCAACTTTATTGAATATTCTCATTATGACTTTAAACCTGTCGATATATCAGACCATTTTTAAATTGAATCGACACATTCTAGAAGGTTCTCAGTCAAGTCAACCTTGTTTTGAGAAGAAGAAAAACTTATTCTCTTCTATACAATGTGTAGTGAAAATAAAATAAAAATACCACAAGTTATAATTGGTGTCTGTTGAACATTTCTTTCAGAAAGAAACATGTTTATGACTTTTAAGTATTGTTTAAAAAAGTTGTTAAAAGTACCGGACTGACGCAGATGAGGTTGCGATAATCATAGTATTAAAAATAGTATTTTTCGCATATTTTCTTAAATATTATTATAGCTATTTGCCTTTATTCGTACACAAAAATAAAAGAGAAGAAATAATTTCTTAATAATCCATGTATGTACACTAATCTCACGGACTGACTAATTGGCTGACTGATACTCATTAACTCAGAACCCAAACTACTAAAGCTAGAGATATGAAATATGGACAGTAGTTTGTTGTAATGCAAGCATCCACTGAGTGATGATTTTTTTTAATCCCATTTTAGAAGGGTAAAATGTACGTTTTCTATTATTCGTTCCTTTCACCTATATTCTGCGAAGTGCTTGACATATTATTTCCGGTTTTATATGTAAATATTGTTAATTTATTTTTGACATATTGTTGCATATGTATTGCGGAACTCAATAAAAAGTTTTTTTTAGAAACAATTTTTAGTGTGAAAGAATAATCAGTTTAGTATTTGCGGTTAGGATAATGAAGAAAATGTGTCCAGTAAAATCTTGAAAATCAAGCATTATTATCTAGTAAATGAGCAAGTTGGGTACGATATGAATTGTCAACAACTCTGAGCTAAAAGGGTCTCTGTTACTGACTGAATGCACATGTCACAAACTTTATGAGCGTTTCGTCCACTATAATGCTTCTGACTGATGTTTTTTAAGCACAGAACTGTTTCGCTATCTTCAAATCTTTCATTTCCACAGAAAATTTAATTTTGAATTTTTTGACTGGGACTCTTTGAACAGGAGTCGATATTAATGTAATATACGTAATGTAATGTAATAATAATGTATAATGTAATATACATATTTACAAATTATATATACCGATATTTAATGTAATTAATTTTTTGTCGGACACTATTCTCTAAAACTAATTTTCGAGTAATGAGAAAAAAATTGAAAAAAAATCTGTATCGGAGCCAATTTAAAAACAATCAGAATTCACCGCGGTCTAGCAAGTGAGATGATCATAAGGAAAAATAAATAAACAAAACATAAGCATCTAATTTTTACTATATTTAATGCACATTATTTAAGTTCTCTTTTTCTTAAAATGCGTAGTTTTCGAGTTATTGTCGAAAAACTGAGAAATAAGATCTCAAAACGCACACGTTCTACGCAGTAGCAAAGTTGAAATTCAGATTCAGCACCTCAAAAAACGTAAGGAACGATAGAAACACAACTTCGGTATTTGTTCCTGGGTTTTCCTCTTCTATTTATTTAGTGACTGTACGAAATGAAGATGCTATCCTATCCACAGAATACCCTGTGCACCCAATTCAGAACGCAAAGTTTGAATTAAGATTGTGTCACGCTTTAGCATCAAAAAAGTAGTTTCTGTTGAAAGCTAGCCTACGAGTGTGTTGTTTGATCCTGTGATATTTGTGTGTAGTTTCCTTCACGCGATATTATCATGGAGAACAAAAGAGGAACATCTCCACAAACGTAATACTTCTATCTTCCTCCACTCCTATTGTGACGGTGTAAATTATCTCGCAGGTGTTTGTTTTGGTTTGAAATTATCAAACCGCCCCAGGGAAGAAAACATAGAAATAACGCTGCTAGCTTTCTCTGAATAGAGTCACAATACTCTCATTCCTCGCTACGGAGGAAAAGATGCCGTTGTAATTTACGGGTGAGACATCCAATGATGCGACGCAGAAGAAAAACACCCTTACGCAATTCTTATTGCAACGCATTAGCCAATTCTACCTATTCTTCATTTGGGAAGAAATATACTCAATCACATATGGTGACCCACTTGAATGGTCCATAGTACTATAGGTCCCTTAATTATGTGGATAAAAAAGGTCAAAAGAGGAAAACGAGGACATGTAGTTTGTATAAAAATACCAAGAACAATATTTAGTGATATGTATATGTATATATATATATATATATATATATA
>NNCF01130071.1:55872-103511 GCA_002313205.1 Laupala kohalensis | reverse complement strand
ATGAGAAGTCCTTCACCGTCTCGTCGTAATTTGTAAGGGGTCCTTCCAGTAGTCACGCTGGTTTCAAATGAACAACGGCTGCAAGGAGACATTAAAATAAATTCAATCTGAAGTGAGATTAGTGGTTTTAAACTGGAAAGAGCTAAAAGAAGACGTGCAACAAACTTTACAAACTGTATCATAGTACAATGTATCAGCATGCAGATTACGTAAATCGAATGTATCCTTACGAAGTCTATTTCATGTATCCCGCTATCTCGGCGAGTATTGGTCCAAAAAAGTTTTTCTTTAGAAAACAGTTAATGGGATTTGAGACAACCCGACCCTGAATTACTACGCGAAATTTGTTTGAATGTGAAAGCTACCAACTGAGGAAGAGGGGCTTATTTCCTCCTAACACATTGTTCCACAAGCATTCACCTCTCTTTCACACGTATCTCACATATTACAAAATTTCTGTTTCTGTTGACCTTGACTTCAGTGATTATTTATAGAAGATTCAACAGCAGTATTACCTAAACATATATTAAATGAGTTTTTATTATTTATTTTATTTTTCTTATGTATTTCGTTCTCGTCAGTATTTTTATTCTTTTATGTGTTCTGCAAACATGTTTTACGTAATGATTGTTTTCAATGTTTTCTTTAATTGTTTTCTATTACTCAGTTGTCACTTCTGTAATTGGGACTATGATGTTCTGTCGGAGAGAATAATAAATAAAGGATGAGCAGTAGGAAAAGCACCAGAAGATATTTAACAAAAGAAATGATACATGAAAGTAAGAATGATCTCAATATTAAGAAAGATGTAATGTCATGTAGCTTGAGGAACAGGAATGCAGATGGAAGCATGAGTTCGGGAATGGGAAGTGACAACGGAAGATGGCTCCAAATGTCAGAGAATTACGAGCGCTATCGTCGCGTTATGCAAACGTCGCGTTATGCAAACGTCGCGCGCTGTTATTGAATATTCATACGCCTAATAGAGCTACAAACCGATATAGCTGGAGTGTATTTTTCTGGAGGCCTTTTCGCTTTGCAGGATGTGTATAGTCTGCTGGAACATTTGTTCTGGGAATGTTGCGATCAATTTTGAAAAAGGTTACAAATTGTGAACTCAGAGTGTAATAAAATATTAGAACTCATCACATTTAAGGTAATATTTTCCGGAAGAACAATGCGATAAACTCGGCCAAATTACGGGATAAAATACGGGCATAAAATATAAGCATAAAAGATACATATTTCTTTGAATTATTTTCTTCATGAATTTTTTTGTAACAATCAGCATTTAAAATAACGTTTTCATTACCATCGATTATATATGAGTTAAAAAAGTGTGTCGATTACACGGTTCGTTTGAGATGAATATATTATTATTATTGCGAATACAGAGTATGCATGATTGGATAATTAAATCTGCTATGCTTGTAAATTGTTTGACTAAAACTGTGTCATTATTCAACACTATCGATAAAATGTTCTGTGAGAGAGGTTTTACCTACTAGTACTATACATTTCTTTTGGAAGTCAATTTTTCAGAAAACGGTCCTGATAAGCACAGTACTACTGTATACAGAGTGATTCCAACATTATTCTGTTATTTTATACTATAGGGCATAGATGATAATGTGAGCTTCTAATAATCGTTAATGGACAAATGCTGGTTGACTACAGTGTTTCGTGACAATAATTATAGGTAATTGACAAGAGAAAAAATGCCCACTATTTTGGGTTCATATAACAAATTATTGCAAAGCTTGAATACATTTTCTAATTTACTATTATTTCAAGTGTTTATACCATTTTCACGAAACGTATGAAGAAATCTTTCTCCTGAATGCATTTGAAAAATTTTTAAGTATACTTTCTTCTTGAAAAGTATAATATCGTGAAAAAGCATTCATAAATTACTTAAAAATTATTCTTTTTCATCAAAAGCGTGTTTTTGTGTCCGCGTTACAATTATTCTACATCGGAGAACGTCCTTACAACTTCTTATTTTGAAAGTTCAATTTAATATAAAATGTCTCTTCACAATTAACCTTCAAAATACTTCTTTCCAAATTAAACTAATTAAGTTAAAACCACAATCATTTTCACTTTTATTCACACTGCTTGCTGCTCTGGTGTAAATTGTTCATAAATCGAATTCAGTGAAAGTTTTTTTTACATTACGTTGATCTATATATAAGCTTCTCGCTACAATCAGTAATACATTTCGAATTCTCCAACCCTGAATATTCAGACCATAAAATACGGGATACAAGGCAAAGCTTGCACATTGCGCCCGTTACACTCTGAAACCCAACTTCAGACTCCGATCGATAAAACTCGTCTGTAAATCAACGTTCCCTAACAACGTCACCAATCTCTCTAATTTATTATAAATACTAGTTGAGTTCCCGACTATTCACTCAAACGAGATTTTGATTTATTTATTTTTTACTAAAATTGAAAGAAACAATAAGTCGCAGAGTGCGCTTCAAGAAAATGAAACAAATATGAATAACAACATGTTATTTTTATAATTCTTAAAAGGTATTCCAGATTTGGGTACTAAATAACATTAATAATCTTCTTCAAAGTTTTCTCCATTTAAATTTATTGTTCGTTTGTTCCCGGCACTGAAATTTAATGAGGAACTTTGTCCAAAATTTAAATTTCTCACTTAAATATTGGTATAATGATAATAATGTCCTAACCATTTGTCATCGTTTTATCTGTTTCTCCGTTTACGGGCGAGTTCATTCGCTTTTGTAGTTCACCATCAACGTAATACCACAGCATCATTGTTCTTCAATCAACTGTCGTCGTAGCATCACTGTACCTTCTACCGAAACCCGACCCCGAGAGCATGGTTCTATCTCAACCATGAACGATCCACGGATTAAGCTTACACCTGCCTTCATCTCATCTCTGCTTTGCGTCAGAAGCTTCATCAACGATCGCCAGAGAGCGAGGACCCGTTGAAGTTCGCCTCTGCAAGTTTTGATTAGAATTGTGCAACAGATACAAAAATCATTCGTTTTCAGATGTTATTTGGTTTCTTGTCTTATAAATGAATAAAAAATATGTTGATAAATTACATCTGAGCAAGCAAAGGACAGTTAAATTAATTTATTATAAATAGTTCTTTTCTTCATTATCGTTTCTAGCAGTAAAATAAAAAATAAGAATTTGTTTCAATAAAATTGTCAATATTAACAAAATATATTGAATATTATGAGAAAATACTATTAATGAAAGCAAATATACTTTTGAGTTTTTATTATATTATGGTGATTCTGTTTCAGAATGTTTAAGAACTAGAACATAACTTAGAAAAAATATTACGTAAAATGCAACTTATTGCTTCAAGTGAAGAATTCACGAAAATAAATTCAATATTTGTGTTGTCACTAAAAGTTCAACATTCTGATATTTACGCTGAGAAAATAGACATAAGAAATGGACCTTTTGCTTTTCAAAGACGTTGTTACTAAATTCGTGAACTACACCACAAACTACATCACGAAGGGAGAGAAACACTGCAATAGAATCCAACACGATTTATTGAAATGTTCTTTAAAAAGAAAGAAAGTTTACAAATGTCTTAAGAATATATGCATAGTGTTACATGTTTTCGTACTTTCAAACCTGCGCATGACATGAAGAATTACTCGACGTGTTACTAATGAGAAATTTCTGGTTTTTCAACAGTATTGATAAAAGTAGCATAAATGTGTTAAATAAATTATCTTCCGTGGTACTTTTTACGTTAATGAAACGTAATTTCAACTAATTCTCATACTTCATTTGCTGAATGGAAAAATTTTCCTATATTATTCTTATAGACAAGCGACTAAAAGTAATTTTTGTATTTGGAGAATTCATTTAACATATTAGAAATACGATTTGAATAAATTATGAACTAATTATTGTATATATATAGGCAAATATATTCTGATATAAATAACATAACATTCAAAAACTAATACTCTACGGAAATAAAATACTAAATTGAGAATAAAACAATAGTAAAATATACCACAGGCGAATCATAGATGTACATTTCACACAAAGTGTTAAAATGGAATAAATGTAATTTAACTCCCCTCGTAGACGTAAAAGCTATTTCTTCCAGAATTTTCTTTGCCTCTGCTATCCCCTCGAATCCGAAACCTCTGACACAACCTCTTTATTACCTCTCCGCTCCATTACACAAATCTCCAACACATTCAGTTTACAACAGACACTCTCTAAGTCGCTTAAAGCGATCTGAGCAAGCGCGAAGTCTTGCTTCAGAGAGATTGCGAGGAGTGTGACACTCTTTGTCATCCAAGTGACCCGAAAGCACAGCTCCAATATTTTGTAGACGCGCCGGTGAAAGCTCAGACTAAAGGTCTACCGTCGTCTTGCAACATTTCGGAGAGAGAAACACGCTCTGTGAAACGACTCGATTTCTACTCGTAGTATAAGGGACGTGTTGCCTCTAAACGTTCATTATTTGACTCCTTTGAAGCGTTTGGATCCGGTCTTGTAGATGTTTATTGCGTTGACGCTGTCGCGAAAGGAAACCATGAACACATGTCTTGCCACGTTGGAATTCAATATGCACATTGTAATGTATAAAAGAAGAATATTTATCATATTTTCATTCTCATTCATCGTACTGAGATCCAGAACAACGAAAACAGGAAGCACTGATGTTTTTATTACCGATTGATTTATTTCTTCTATAAATTACAAGTTATTTGACTTCATTTTCCAAGAATGATTCTAATTTGTTTCTTGTCAATGGGCCATACTGGCCAATATTGGTGCATTTTAATAACAAAAACGCGAAAACTATACCTGAAAATGGTTAAAATTGGTCAATATTAGGGATGTAATTATGACTAAAAAATTTAGGAAGTTTAGGAATTTTAAAGTCTACTAGTAATGCATCTGTAAGTACACAATGCTCAATATAGCATAGTTTTTGAAATGGTAAAACGTATAAAATCTGACTTACGAAAGTTAGAATTTTAAAAATAGGAGAAAACCAGTATAATTTTAACACATTTATCTGCTTATTCAGTAAAATAAATGATGTACAATATGAGAAGAGTAAGTACAATACGGATTATTTGCCTCTCATTTATTTATTTTAGATATAATCTTTCATATATTTTTATCGTTTTACCATCGGATCATCATTTTATTATTTTACATTAATTTCCCATAGTTTATATAGATAAAGTTAATAACGTTTAAAAGATATAATTGTAAACCATGAGATCACTGTTTCACGCTTGTGGAAATGTATTGGGGTAAGTTTATTACGAATAAGAGACAGTCTTACTTGTAGCCCACAAAATTGTTCAACATTACGTTCGTAATTTTATTAATTTTTTTCTAACATACAATATACAATTCCTATCCGTAAATTAAGAATAAGTGTTGTTTGCCCACCCACTTTTGATGAAAAAAATGGTTTAACTTGACCATTTATTATAAATAGATAATACAATCAACAACAAAAAAATACGCAGACGTAACANGAGACAGTCGTAAGGGGTCATCATGATCAAAAATGTTTGATTAAAATTCCAATTGTTTCTTTTTAGTATTTCACTAATATAAATCATGAAGTGGATTTTTCATTTGTGAAATTATAATCTAACACTAGTAGAAAAATGTTGAGAAATAAATAATGTCATTGCCATAGTAGTGAGAAAATACGAGTAAGCTATCCTTTTCATTCTACCCCTTGTCAATTGCGGATGAAGCCAATTAATTCGTACAGTTCATGAAACAAGCAAGTGCAAGAGACTGCAGATACACTTCTGTGGATCAAGTAGTAATTCAGAGAATGTAACATCAAAGAGAATGTAATATCAAGTGCGACGTTCCTGCGTTGTAGAGTGAACATCCCATCGAAGCAAACGTTTTGAAGTCCTAAAACACTGCTGGGAAGAAAAAAATCAACATGGTATCATACAACCCTCTTCTTTAAAATAAAAACGTTCTTTTACGTGACAAAGTACCTAATTAATTAATTATATTATTAACGTCAATTATTTAATCAAGATAAATACATTTTTAAAATGGTATATGTCCAACAAAAGTTCATAAGATATAAAGTTTTAAGTTATTTATTTATCTAATTAATGAATTTGTATTTCAGAATATACTGCACATAGATGTGTCTCTGGAACACAATGTATCGTCTTACATTAAACATACGTTTTGTAAATATCTGTTTACTTTATGCATCAGTTAAATTAATTAATTAAATTACTGGAGTTTAAGAGGACAAAGAGTCGCTTGCAAGTGGCAGGTTTGCTCAAGTTCGCTGAAATAGTGTATTATTTAAAATATCTTGAGTATTATTGGAACTGGAGTTTCTTATTAATATTTAGAAAAAAATAACATGTAATTTGTGTCAAAAATAAGACATTGCGATTATCTTTCTAAAGTTTACCTCAAAACAAAACCTTGGAAAACTTACAAAGTGATCTCCGCTATTCATGGAAGTCATAAATATTCTCGTTTATACATTACGTAAATAGTGTGTCATTATGCAGGATATCATTTTCATTGTGCTTATACTACTATTAATATTATAAATAAAATACTACTATGTTTAAACCTAAATTACCAAGCGTAACGCACTATAAAAAGCAAAAGCATTTGAAACAAGAAGAAAGAAGAGACGTGAATCACTCAATGGGAAATTTTCCGTGTACAAAAATCTTTCATGGTGGAATACAAGTTCGAACGTGATGTATTTTATTAAGACAGAAGACTTGAAGAGTCGCAAGAAAATGAAATTACCCAACCAGACACGGATACAAGGATAAAAATCCCATGGACGATGTTTATGTTTTTAGTCGCGGAAACGAGTTTGAGATTTTCTTTTGAAAAGGGTTGATCGATTTTTGAACGGTTTCTAAGCCTCATTAGCAGGGCTCGGATTGATATGCACTTCCAACTAGAAAACTGTGCACTAAAAACTTTCAAATATTATCTTCAAATTTGCGCTAAAATGTCTAAAACATTCATTGAAATCCACATCCAACCCAGATTCTACCCCACCCTCTCTAGAAGAAATAACAAAAATTATCAAATCGTTAAAAAATGATAAAGCCCCAGGAGAAGATGGGATCATTTCAGAGCTCTGGAAATTACACGACATCGATCTCACACAACGAATACATAAAATAATAGTGGACATCTGGGAGACTGACCAAATCCCATCAGAATGGAAATGTACAATTATCCATCGTCTACATAAGAAAGGTGGTAAATTGGACCCAAATAATTACAGAGGGATCTCTCTTCTCCCAGTTGCATATAAAATCCTCTCCCAAGCACTCTTTAATCGACTGGAACAATAAGCAGACCCACAGATAGGAGAATACCAAGCTGGTTTCTGTAAGGGACGCTCCTGCATTGAACAAATCTGGAACCTGAAGACTATCTTGCAAAAACACAGTGGTAACCTTTGTCGATTTCAGGAAGGCCTACGATTCAATTGATAGGCAATACAGTATATTATAACAATACAGTAGGCCTCTTCAACACACTAGAGGAATTCAAAATTGACAGGAAAACCAGATCTATCCTTAAACAAACACTCACAAACACCACAGCCCAAGTTAAATTTATGGGAGAAATTTCTGAACCTTTTGAAATACATACAGGAGTTTGCCAAGGTAATGGACTCTCGCCTATCTTGTTTAATGTAGTCCTAAAAAAGTAATTAAAACATGGGAAAAAGAAGTTAATGGAATACAAATTGGTAAAAGAAAAGATCTAAGAATGAATATCAAAGGCTTGGCCTTTGCAGATGATCTCGCCATCTTTTCAAACAACAGAGAAGAAGCAAAACATGCTCCAGAAAAACTGTATGAAATAGTTCAGAAAACTGGCCTTCTAATCTCCTTTGAAAAACCACATTTCATAGAACGGTCACCATCAAATAACCTCCCCATAGTAATATGTTACGGAAATATATCAAAAGTCCCCCACTTCAAATATCTAGGAGAAATCATCGAACCATCACGATTGAACCTCACTGCAAACCTAGCACGTATCACAAAACTGCAAAAAGCCTCTAAACCCACCTGGAACCATTATAACAAAAAATCTATATCAGTAAAGGCAAAACTCAGACATTACAATACAGTCGTACTTCCTGAAGCATTATACGCAGCTGAAATAATACTTATACAGGGCCAAACAAAAATTAAAGATATTGAAAAACAAGAAAGAAAATGCCTTCAAAAAATATTTGGACCAATAATGAAAGACGGGATATGGATTAAACGACCGACATCAGACATATACAAACATACGGAAAGAATTACAAACAACTTCAGGAAAAGGAGAGCAAAGTTTTATGGACACATACATAGAATGGACCAAAACATAATCACAAAAAGATTATTTGACATTACAAAATCCAGCAAAAATAAATCAAAATGGTTAAATGAAACTGAAGAGGACCTCAGACAAATGCACATTACAGAAAATGACCTCAATGATCGGGAAAAATTTAGGAACACTGTAAAGAAACATAAATTTGAACAAAATATAGCTATAAGAAGAAGACGAAAGGAATGGACAGCGGAGAGGAAGAGAGAACACGGTAAACACATGAAGAGAGTTTGGGAAGAAAGAAAGAATGGTGCAAGGACATCATGAAGATGCTCAAGTTCAATCGCTCTCTTAAATAGGGAATGATCGAAAATAATAAAAATTATTATAATGATAATAATAATAATAATAAAGTTAATAGTCATACTAACAAAAACTCAAAATTAGTAATAAAACAATACAAACTACCATACTTTAAAGTATGAATGTCAATAACATTATAAAATCAGACATACAATAAAATTGGAATATAAATTGAAATGATATAAATACTCTGGTCAAGAATGTAGATAAATCAAAATGAAATATGATATATGTTAATAGTTAATTGAAAACTTCAAATCTTATAACAATACAGAAGACGAAACACACCACAAAAATATGAATCATGTGAAGTAAGATTCTGAATAAAATACCTGATTGATGTCAGTTATGTACATAAATCGAATAAATTGGTGTTAACCACGCCGCTAGGTCAGCGCAAGTTAGACAATCGTAGACTGGACCTAGAGGGGAACAGGATGACGTAGTTAGTTGCGCACCAGCGTGCTAAGTTAAAGGTCTCGGCTTCGAATTCAGGTATCATCTATTTTCACTTAATATATCACACAGTATTTGCACCTAAAAGTTAATAATTTTGAAAAAAATCTAAAAATATGCTCTTGGTTGCATTATAAAATTCGGACGGTCCCAAAAGGTTGAAGATTCTAGAAATCAATTCCTCAAAACCATAGAAAGTCAGGAAAAAATATGCAAAATCCTAGCCCTTGTAATTAGTACTGCAGTATGTACGTAAGAACGATTGGTTTACCCCCAGTGTGCCATACCTAATTCGACGATGTTGTAGTGGCAGCGATGGTGGTGATTGTGGCAATTGATTTAAATTGTAATAAAGATAAATTTTACAACGTTTCTTTTCATGTGTTAGTGCAATTTTGAACACTCTGTCAAAATGAATTTTCACCCTCTCGGCTTCAATTATGTCTCAAGAATTAATGACATTCAAATTTTGGGATCAATTCGGTCCCAGTCGTATACAGCACTTGTACATAACTTTTCAAAATCCGCAACTGCAGCTCTATCTTAACTCAGTAACTCTATTCTCTTCCTAGAAAAATTAATTTGTCTCTATCTTAGAAAGGTGAATATTTTTTCGTCATTAATTGTAATAAAAGTTTCACATCTATCACTTTCCCCTGTCCCACAATTAAAATTAAAATAATCACAAAATTACGGAGTTATTGTTGAGAAGCCCCTTAATTAACATTCAGATGACCTAAACTTACTAATTTCTTTAAAATTTTAAACTTTTCCGAGATTGGGGTGTTTTCTCTAATGTTCCATACGATCCTCCCTAAAATATTAGTCTGTATTCGCCACTGCTCCCAACATGTATTATGGCTACACCCAGAAACAGACTGTTATATGTAGCAGAGGTCCAGCTTTTCATTCAAAAGACGCTTTACATGGAAACATGTTTACATGTATGTTTATACATGGAAAGAATTCTAGAAATAATATATTTCATAATGTAAAATCATGAATTATCCGACAGGGATTTCTTTTCGCATGATTTATTATCTCAGTTTCTTGCTTTTTTCTCAGTTTTTAGATTATAAGTGAAAGAAAAAAAACTGTAAAAATTGTATATCTCCCACCCAGTTAATCAAATTCTGATTTTCCTCGTGGAAAGAGAGCGAGTTAACTCGAAGCTACGAATTGATTTTTCTGTTTCCAACACAAATAACTTTGAAATTACATTTTCCTGTATTTTAACCCTATAGCGATCGCGCGGATGACAATAGTCATCCATGCGAAGTAAACATGTATTTTTTTCTGAGCGTAGTCATGGCAACACAGTTCGCGCTCAGATTAATAAACGTATATTGCATCACCACAATGGTTGTCTAATCTCTATACGGCGCAATTTTATTAGAATTCTGTGACAATGATTGTTGGATGACGTGCTTCATCCGCTTGAATTATTCTGTAAGTTCTTTAACATTGTTGCAAAGTGTATTTTATGAATACAAAAGTGTATCTTATACTTAAAGTCATGTTTCTTTGTTCGAGAAATTTAACTTATGAAAAAAATCATGAACGGAAATACACTGTGTATATTAGTTTGTTGTATATTAGCCCCAGTAAATTAGGTCTTAGGCAGTTTGTAACAGCTCTCTTGACAATAAATAAATAAATAATTATTACAATAAATTATTTATTGTCAGTCTAATTGGCTTGATGTTGGTATTCCGGTTGTGCACAGTATTGTCGAACTTTTTACTTCGCCCTCGTCCATAAGAGTAATGATATCTCTGTTAATATTATAACTCGCAGCTAACATTATCTTATCTAGGAACTTTTGCTGAAATTTTTGAATCCGCCTCTGCCTTAGAGCCCTTGATCGGAATTGATGGGATGGTCCCTTGCTTGCTTCCGGAGAGTAAATTAGTTTATTGTCCTCCACGTGGTCATACGCAGTTTGTACTGTTTTTTTTACAATAAATTTATTATTATTATTATTATTATTGTATCTCACATTAAGTTGGCGAATTGAATTTATAGTAAAAAAATGAGTTACTTACATGGTCTTACATAAAAAGTATTAAAAATATTCATAAATATTGCTATTTCAAAAAAGTATGTCATGTCATCTACGCGACCTCGGAGCCTCCATTCGGAAGCGATCAATTCCGTAAGTACTTTCGATTGATGTACATTATTTAATGAGAAATTTATTTATGAAAAATTCAATTAAAGATATTTTAATATTCAATTTAATAATCCAATAAAGAATTAATTTAATAATTTTAATAAATATTTTTTTCTCTTAAGTTTCGACTTTGAAAGTGGACTTGTGTCATTCGCTCAACCCCTTTTGATAGATTCGTGAGCGAGACCACTGCAGGGCTAAATCTCTTGAAATCGTTTCAATTTCTCAAGAATGCAAATGCAGATTCCTAAAACGCGACAGTTTCAAGAATGTTCTTATAGATCTTCTCCACACTGTCTAAGCTCCTTCTTAATCCCTTTGGCTTCGTACTCTCAGCTGAGCAGCTCTTAAACATGTCTACAGCACAGTCGCAGTCTTCGCAAGCAATCCCAGCTTGTCTCAAGTTAATTATTGTGCTAGAAAGGGTTTTCGTGTTTTGCGAACCCTGAAGATACGTAGAACCGGATTATTGAAATACCTTAAATGTTTCTGTGATTTTTTATCTTCATCGTAAACAACCGAAGCAAATATTTAGTTTCTGGAAGCGGCAAAATATCGCACCCAATAGAATTCATGCAATTTGTTTTCAACGGTTGGTATTCAATTAAATTCTATTTGCAAATTAAATCGAAGAATGTACTTAATATAAATGACACACAGAATTTTCAATCATGCAAATAATTGTTTTAGATTCTCTTCATATTAAAGTTATCTTTTATTTATTGATTACAAATTATATAAAGAGAATATGTAGCACGTCTGTGTATATTCCCTAACAACTCTATTACACAAATATGCTCAGTTGGTTCTTTTATTAGGCTGTAATTTAAAATTTAACTTCCATAATATCAAATTTTATTCAAACACTTTCATCCAATCCACAGTAGGAAGTATTCATGTTTTACGGTTGATTTTTTAGCAAATCTCAGTGTTAGTGTAGTGTATCGAACACAACGGTCACCGCGGATATTTAAGTGTGTCATATTTTTTGTGTATTGTTCTGAAAACACTTTTCCTAGATTCTAGAAAAAACTCAGAATAAGGAAATGATAAGACTACGAGTTATCCAAGAATAATTCCATTCTAATTCACCTACAAACCTGATTCTCGTTTTCTTTTAAACTGACGATTCTCGTTATCGTTTGTTTATAACATACTAAGTAATTAATATATGTCTTACGTATAGTTTCATAAATTATACCCTACAACATCTCAAAAGTGTGGTATTTATATAAAGGCAGCATTGTCGAATATTAAAAATATATTGAGACCTATCTCTCCTCCTTGTGATGGAGTTTAGATATTGTGGAGTTAAGTGAATGACATTCTGCGATTCGCATGGATGCAAGGGACAGTTTGACTTATCACATTGAGGTCTACTATGTAGACACATTCATGTGTTATGGTTATAGTTCCTAATTTTTGTAATGTTTATATTTAATCATTTTATAAACACGATCGAATATGAAAAAAGAAGAAATTATTTTACTATATCCTTCCAAATAATTCACATACAACGTTGTATAGGGTAGATATTAAGAGTAGGGACAAATTTCGGAAGGTTATTCCTAAGAGGAAAAGGAACCAGAAAGTTAATATCATCGTACTTTCAAAAATGGACGGTTACTCCGTAACCAAGTAGTAAGTTCTGGTAGTACGTTACATCAAGCATAACATTGTACTAACTTATTAATTTACAATATTATTTAATTAACAATAATTTAATTTATCACCTATGAATTTTACGTTTAGGGCAATCTGAAAAATGTAGTCAAGTATAATGAGCTTGTTTTTGTTTGTTTGGGGCTTTAGGGCTCGTCAACATCGAGGTCATTAGAGCCCATATGAACTAGTTTCTGACGTAAAGAACCTTCAACAGTGTGTCCGTGTAATGTGACATTAATCGTCTACAGTCTAGAACAGGGGTCGGCAACCTATGACCCGAGGGTCACCGAGTGACCCATTTGATAATTTCAAGTGACCCACTTTAGTTCTGAAAATAAAATATAATATATAAAAAAAATTTAATACATAAACATGAAACAAACATTTTGAGAATTTAAAAAAATGAAAATAGATACTAAGAACAACATTTTAGTTTGATTACCGTGAATCTTATACACATAAGTGTTTATGTATATAAGATCCATGTCGAAAATATCTCTGACCCAAACGTCTCTTTAATACTCACATTTTGGTTGATTTTGACCCGCGGCCAAAAAAGGTTGCCGACCCCTGGTCTAGAAGATTTGAATGTGAATTAATCCATGACATTACATGTAACGCTTTCTTTGCATCCCATAGCGGCCATTTTGAATATCTTTTGTAACACGGAAGCAATCAATATAATTTCATGTGGAATCTATTGATTGCTTTAATGTCGACTACCCGTCAGTTTCCGGGCACATGTAAAATGAACTTCTTTTGCCCCTATTCCTTTCAGGAATCACCCCCTGACGTTTCCCCCCTTAAATAATATATTTAATCTGCAAAAGAAATATTAATTTAGTGAAATAAAATAAATTTTATTGTACATGCGTCATTAAAAATCTAAAACCTTTACAATAAAATGTATTTATGTAAAGACTATAGTCTGTAGAGGCAAAGTGAATTTCAAATAGTATAAAACATCCCACGTAGAAACAAAAAAAACATATCGTAAACTTCTGATATTTTTTCTAAATTCTTTGCTGTATGTTTCTTAAGATGCATTTATGATTCACTCTGAATCGTGTTTTCAAGGAAACCAAAATACCACGCAATATTATGCATACTCAGATTACGTGAAAAATCCTTTCTGCATACTGGCGAACTTAATGGCTTTAAGCCTTGGAGAGTTAGGCCATGTCTTTCCAAAGAGTCGTTTTTATTCGAGCATGTACTTCTGCGTTGCTTATTAATGCAAGCTATCTGATAATCTCACAAAAGGGAAGGGTTCCATAAAATCTTGTCTAAGTAAGCGTGCAAAATATTTAATTTTGATTTACGTACATTTTTCTCCAAAGTTAGTTCAAAAGTGCATTTTAAAAATTGCGAATTTACAAATGTGACCATTCTTTAGCTTTTCATTCGTTTGAAAGCTGTCTTTAATAAATTCTAATTGAGCAATTTTACATCAAGAATGTTTGGACAGGTCTGAATACCATACTCAATATAATTTCATCAGATTATACGTCTAAGAACTGACTAAAATTTCAGCACTAATGTGATTGCAACATTTTACTATCATGTTTCTCTTTTTCACTTTTCTGATCAATAATTCTTCGATCGTCTAGTAAAAGCGAAATATTCTTTATGTTTTGAAATACATTTAATCCATAGAAAAGTTTTGGAGGAATCCAAATGTTTATAACTTTTTGATGCGACACTTCGTTTGCTGGAAAGGGAAAATGCTATTTTATCCAGAAAAACTGAAATCATGCCCCTTTTTTTCATTTTTGGCTAAAAACTCTCATTTCTTAAAATACTTATTATCTTGGATATCGATTGGATTCGTTATGTAGAGGTATTCATGATATCCCTATAAGGAAGCCCGAAGCCAAAAAATAAGTGGCAGATTAGTATTCTACGGTAAATTTGGTGGAAGAAATTTATTTATTTGTAGACGTATTTGTTTCACGAGCATGCGTCTCCGTGCAAAGTTCTATCAATATTATTTCCAAACAGGTAGCTGGGCTACGGTTGTAGGAGACGCGAGTGAGTTCACTACCCGCGACTTCTGAAATTTAGTATGATTACGATAATAGTGTCCTTGCATTATTATTGTAAACATTCGTCATAAGAAACGAAAATGAAGTTACAAATGCACTAGAGTACAGTCTAAGGTTTAAAAAACTTAAGTAAATGTCTAGTTACTCTGGTGACAAGCAATAGAAGAATAAGTATGTTCTTTATAACACGAAACATTAAATATTATAAGTGTTTATAGAAGACGTAAAGACAGAAATTAGTACTTGCAGTTTTTTCCCTTTTGAAAAGTGAGTAACCATCATTTGTTTATCACTGATAATCCGTACTAATGTATAAATACGTAACGCTAAAGCGTGTCTGTCTGTTTGCTACCTGATCTACATAAGCGACCGTGATGAAATTTGGTAGAGACAGTTAAGATGTCCAGGATGAACGTTGGCTAACTTTCATTTTAGAAATGTGTAATCTGAAAGATATAAATTGTTTATGACAATAAATGTCGATAAAAAAAGAGTTATATTCGCTTACGCTGCCTAAACGGTTAGAGATAGTTCCAACTATGAATGGTAAAATTGTTTACCTCAAAGAGAATAACAAAAAAGTCTGCACCAGCGTATTTCTGTCTACAAAAATTAATCTACATTTTCGATAAAACGTTATAAAAAAGAAGTATTAAAATACTTCAACTTTAGAGTGTAATTTAAGAAGGAAAAAATCAATCATCATCAAATTTGATGGTTTATTTGTTTTTTGCATTTAACAAATATAAAAAATGTTTTTAAATCGTAAAATTTCGACGAATGGTTTACATTTTAGAAGAATTTTAATGGTATGGTGCATCGGCGTCGTGACTCAAGCGAAAATTCAACTGAATGTCGCTCACGCGAGACGGTGTAGCGTATACAGTCAAGTATTGTATTACTATGAATTTGAAAAATTATGTTGAGGTTTATGTCATTAAAAACCTGTAAGTAAATGTATATTGATCTCACAATATATACGGATTTTATTTTTCTCTGGGTAAAAGAAGATTAGTCTCAGGCCTGGTAATCGGATAGCAGAAAATATATATCGATTTTTGTATGAACAGTTAAATTTTCACGTCAGGTTACATTACCTTTCAATATTTCTCTGAAGTAGACGCAACATGAGATTAAATGTACTACTCACAGTTTGAAAAAAGAGTTTCAGAATTCATTTTGAAAACACAATAATTGTCATGACTTCCCAACCTCTTAAAGAAGAACGAATTTAATTTTTTGAAATAAAAACTGTGCGATTTTCTTTTGCCTGAGTATCTATAAAAGTTCGAGAAATCCAAGAAATAAGAGAAACATTGTTCCACGATCCTACTCAAACCATGACATTAACGTGCTAATCAACTTAATATAAGCACCAATACCATGTTTTTGTAAAACTCCGTTCATTGCTTTCTACAATTAGTGCTTCTGAACCGTAAGTTAGTTATACGTGCAACAGTTGTCCTTTCTCTTCAGGGAGGCTACTACATCCACTGAGTCCTCGCTCAGAAATATACTAATTCTTAAGTTCGAAAATACAAGTTAGACGGATAAAAAATTATATTATCTTCTTTTTCTTTCTATTTGTTTAATAAGTTCTCGTCACCCATACATGGTAAAATACTCCAAATATTTTATAGCAAACTCTGTAACTCTTGGTTTCAACAGTTCAAATGTGAAATCCGATGTCATCTTATATCATGATATCATCTACGAAATAAATTTTTTAAACAACTGGATTTTTAATTGATAATCGAACTCAAGTGCTCATAAAAAGTTTCTTGAATTTAAAAGATACCGCAGTTTCACATTTTTCTGGAATTGGAACAAGCGTTTGTAAAAAAGGACGAAACAGAACACATTTTCGTGGAAAGGTTTCCATACGGCAAAGAATTAAGGGATTTGATCAGATAAGGGTGAACATGCAAATACGCTTCCCCATTTTTTTTCTACTGTGCATCCAGATCCTTCTTGGTTTGCTCCTCTTTCATTACAGTTTTATTCTGTTTCGTGACTCATTGTATTTATTCTTCATGATATTCATTAACATGTTACTCGTAGAAACATAGTTGATATTTCTTCTTTTTATTCATGAAATTCATTCATGCGATTGTAACACATCTGTCAATTTCTTTACTGGTGTACATTTAGAATTCTGGAGCAATAATTTGAATATACAATGATGCTTAAAATATAATTGGTAAGTATAATATTTAATGAGTTTTATTGGTAATTAACGTATGAAGAAAAGGACATGTCTCAATGACGTGTGATAATCAAAACATAATTGTAGTATATTTTGAAATAAAGGAAATATTAGATGTATACTTTACTTTTCTTGGATCGTTATTTGTTTCCGAATGAAGTTGAATTCTTTTTACATTCTTTAGTATAATCAATTTGGAATCTGCAGTACCTGAACTAAAATTTTGCTTTTTATTTTCATTAATTTGCATTGAAGCATCACATTCATTGATACTCATCTGCTATACCTTTATTTTCTGTTATCTTCGTCATGATTACTGAAAAAATGAGACCATTGATCTAAAATGATTGACTTATTCCATTTTTACTTACATTTTATGATGATCCATTCTTATCTTATCGCTGATGAGACTACACCAGGCAATTGAAGAAGATTTAGTAGTACATTTAAAGTATTCAATTTGGTTTATGACACGTTTTGTTTGCTTCTTCTCGGATGATTTATATGGAGTATAAATTATTATTTATCATAACAATAAAATAGTTATTAATATTTATGAACCCTCCTAACAATTAATACTTTCATATGTACCCGGCATATTTCTTATTATTTGCCTTGATAGAATTGATCCAAACTCATTCGATAATAATAATAACAATAATAATAATAATAAATAGAATTCATGCAATATTAAGAAGAAAAAATATTTTGTATAACACAAATACAAAAATTCAGAAATCTAAAAACGTGAAAAATACGTAAATCAAAATGAAAAAAATCTGAAAAACATCAAAATGATACATCTTAAATTTAAAAAGTTCCAAAAATACAAACGTGCAACGAAAGACTTCTAAAAACTATAAAATAAAAAACATCAGAAGAAAAAGCGGATGAATTTTGGAAGCAACTAGACAATGCAAGGGATCCCAAAAAAATCACGTTAAAATCCTCATGGGCGATTTTAGCGCACAAATTGGTAAAGAAAGGAACTTTATGTATTGGGTTGGAAAATGGATAGGACACAAACAAACGAACTGCAATAGTATGCGGCTGATTCAACTCTGCAGAAACCACGACTTGTTCTCCAAGTCAACTTTCTTTAAAAAGAAACCTTCCAAAACTAAAATTTGGAGTTTCCACAACACTTTACTAGACGAGTTCCAACTGGATCACGTCATGATTTCCCTTGTAAATACAGCAGTAATCATGAAACTCAAAGTCCTTAGTGAACTAGACTTAGATTCTGATCACTATCCCACAATATTTTCTTTTGACTTTATTCCGAAAAGGCGAAAATTCAAATTGAAAGCTCCACAACGCAAGTACGACTACCAAAATATTAAAGGGAATACACAGTTCACAAAAGAGACAGAACAATTATACCCACAAAATTGGAAAGAACTCCAATCAGGACTTGTACGTACAAGCAGCAGAAAAAGTAGCACCACGTACCGAAACACGAAAATATGCACGGTGGTCGGATGAATGTGATCAGCTTATTCAACTCAAACAACAGGCTTGGCAAAACTGGTCGTGCAACAGATGTGAAAAGACCCTCCAAGGTCTCAAGGATGTCAGGAAAACTGTAACAAAATCGATAAGGAAAATTCCCAACTTGACGAATATACAGGCGGATTCCGGAAAGGAAGATCGTGTGCAGAACAAATTATTAATCTGAAAAACTCGATGAAATACTTCCACAATACATCAATCAAAAAGTATATCATAACGTTTGTGGACTTTAAAAATACATATGACAGCATAGACCAAGAATCTCTCTTCGAATCACTAGCAGAATTTGGATTAGATAAGAAAACAACAAACATCATAAAGGAAACACTTACAGACCAAATCTAAAGTTAAATTTATGGGAGAACAAAACAAAGGATTTAAAACAGACACGGGAGTACGGCAAGGGGACGGTCTTTCTCCTCTACTTTTCAACTGCTCCTTGGAAAAAGCTGTACGAGAATGGAGAAAAGCAGGAGCTCCAACACATCGACCAGGACCAAAATTCAAAGGTGTGAGTTTGAAATGTTTAACCTTTGCAGATGACATGGCACTAATTGCAAAAGACATTCCAGATGCACAAAACCACTTGAAATATAAGAACAAGCAGCAAAAATCGTATTGCAAATTTCATTTGAAAAAAAAACAACGAATTATGATAGATATCAAAACAGCCCCACGGGAACTTAAAATTGGAAATAACAAAGTATCCCGCGTTAAAGAATTCAAATACTTAGGAGAATGGGTTGCTGAAAATTGTAATAAAGAGAAATCCATAAAAGCAAGAATTCAGAGAATGGAAACCTCATTTCAATTAACAAAAAATATATATAACAAAAAATGCTCATGGAACTGCAAAATTCACCACTACCAAACTGTGATCAAACCGGAAGCAATTTATGTATCAGAAGCACTTAACATTCAACATAGAACATTAAACCAACAATTAGAAGTTAAAGAACGCAAAATCCTTGGCCATAAAATCAAGAATGAAATAAATTACCCGAAACCAAATGAAGGAACCTACAAACAAGTTCCCAAAATTACAGATTCAATACAAATGCGAAGAATATAATTTATGGGACATTTAGAAAGACTGAATCCCAACAGGCTAACACATCAGATTCACAACTTTTTGAAAAATAAAACCATCAGACCGAATTGGTACAAACAAACAAACAAAAAGACCTTGGAGAATTAGGATCACCAAATTTATAAGATGGTGATATAATTAGAAAAATTACTAAATCACGGGGTTTCGAGGAGGAAAAGAAAACCAAGCAAAATATATGGTCTGAGCAACGAAAACAGACCCCTTCGTTGCGTATGATGGATTACTGGGCTAAAAAGGTCAATAGGTGTTGATTCCGCGTGGTCCTAAGTGACCCATTCGCGAAGAAGAGGATTATCAGAAAATCTATTTATAAAATGTAAACAAATTATCCTCTCTGGTTGCTGTTTACAAACATACTTTTCGCACATTTCGCGAGCTTGATCACGTTTCTTGGCGTTTTCGTGGTGTCTTCCGTTTCAGAGCAAACAGAAAAGCCATGACCTTTTTCGTCATCTTTATAGGAGGGTAATAATTTTTTGCTCAGATTCTTGAATTTTCTCTGATTCTTTCACCTACGATGAGACATGATATTTTCCGTTTCATTTTACACTCCAACTCTATTTAATGACAAATTTACACAGGTAATTACACAATGACATACTGGTAAAGTTATAAAGTAGTTGTGTATTCCTATAAAATCATTACATGATGAAAATAATTATAAAACAATTCAATTGCGAAGAGCATGAATAAATATGTTTACTGCTTCTTTAGAGGAGAAAATAAGTTTGAATTGTTGAAAAAAATATTATTTGATAAATATTACTTTGGCTAATTGCTGTACGAATTGGAAGATAAATAAATAAAATCTTACGTAACATTTTACACACGTTAAATACCGAGTGGGGTCCAGTGGTCTCAAACTATGCTTCACAGATAAAGGATAAATGTTCCGTAATTTCACAATTATATCTATGATTTTAAGATACTGACATACAAAAAACAAGGCATGGGGTCATTCGTATTTCGCGCTACCAAGAAAACGTTTTTCTTCATTTCATTAGGAAATTTGCTATCCTTAAAAATCCAAAAATTCATAACGATGTTCTGGAAGAAATTTTCAAAATAGTTGAGAAACATTTTAGTATTAATTCCGCTTTAAATAATTTATTATGTAAACAGTTTTGAAAACAAGAATTCGTATGTAAACAAAAAGCGGATCGTTAAAATGCTATGTCAATAATTGTTTCCTACCTCTCAAAATTTTACAATGAATAGGTAATTTCATGGAAAATCATTCCACAATTAGTGTGGTTTTAGTCTCACAAACACTCACTGGCTTTATTTGTTCACTGGTCAGTAACCTCTATTCGTAAATGTTTGCCACGCAGGGACGCAATTAAATTCTGTGAACCAAACTTTTGCTGGGAGCGAGGACAATGTTTCATGTTGGGAAATAAAGCTTTTAAATGTATTGCTTGACGCTACAGATACGAGACCCAGCGACTTCGCAGTTGTTGGCATGACTTCCTTTCTCCATGCATGTATCACATTTACACGATATAACCCGCTTAGACGAGAAATACATACCAGATATCGAGTGTTTTTATTATTTTTTATTCTTATTATTTTAACTTATACAGAAATGTTTTTGGGTTTATGCTAAATTTTCAAGCATCAATCAAAGAAGATTATTTGTCAATATTTTAAAATAACCAACAGTCACCTGTATCATAGTCCATACACAATGTACAGCTAGTACCCGCATAGAGCTTTCACGCGTGAATTTCCGTTCGCGGCATTCACGCGTGACCATGCATGAATTTCCGTATACGTAAGGCGCGTAAACTTTTCAAATGGTGTACTGTTCGTGGAGACATTGACACACAGTTTTTTCGCGTTTTATAAATATCCACCGTGTTGTATAGATTTCCAATGAATAAACATTCAAATATATGACTCATTTATTACATTACTAACTCTGGAACCGTTGATGGCGAAGAATATTTTTATTAGTTTCAAGTTAATTATTTTAAAAGAATTTCTAGTGGTTGTATTTCATAACTCCATAGCACGAATCAAATCTCCCTACAGCTCAGATTTCATACATCGAAACAATATATTTCCTAAAAATGGCATAGTAAAAATTGATATCGAGGAAAATGTTACGAGGAAATTGATATGAATTTTGAGATATATTTTTAAAATTGAGTCACATGAGCTTCGATAACCATACATTTGTGAATAATATCCAGAAATCTGATAGAAATTCTATTACTGTATACTACAACGGTATTTTCCTCATGAATAATGCAGATACTATTGATACGAATTGCTCTACCAGTTTCCGACGGAATCCTTCTGCCATGAAGTGATGTATGGCAAACTGAGCTGGATCGGATCCCTCAGTACTGGGTGATCCAGCCTCATAAATTAATATTTTTTATTTTTATAGTTCATACTGACATTTATGGATTGAATTGAATAGTTATATGTATGAACTGAATAATTGTAGTTTTTTCAAAACAGTATTTTGTGATTTAACACAAATACTACAATAATATTGACTAATCATATACTATAAAATTGAGTAATACTTGGAAGAAGTATAAAATAATGAATTTATTGGGTGGGTTTGTACATATTTCTACCACACATTTGTATTCTCAATTGTATAATATATGTTTGTTCATAGTAATTTTATACTGTGTACAATTTGTAATCAGTGGCGCGTTATTCCAAAATGAGTCTAGGGAGAGTGTAACCGATGCGTGTCCAAGTGTACGCCATTTTCCCGCCATTTCTCCAATTTCTCGCCTGAAATGAAATTATATATTAGAAAGAAAGAATCTAAAATACTGAAAATTATACGAATTTTTTACAACGTAGTCCTTTACTGAAATGTATCCACACTTGTTATTTCAATTATACTTGGCACACTACATAACGTTAAAAATTGGATATAAATCAAGTTTGTCTCATAAGAGAACAAATGACAACGATTTATTGTTGCCTGAGAGGCAACCCAGGCATGGAGGTAGGATGGGACGAAGCACGAAAGAGCATCGTGGGCTGAAATTTATGTTGTCAAGAAGTAAAATTGTTCACAAGTATGAGAAATGTAATTTATTTATTTATTTGTTTCAAAAAATTATATTGACTGAATAATACTTTTTTAATTTAAAATTGCAAACGTAATGGAAATGGCACATAAATCTCGAGTTGGGACCTGTGTGTTTTATTAAAAGTCAAGTATCTAATTTTCCAAATATTCTCAAATAACATTTTGAGGTTCTTTCTCTACCAAACATTTGGAGTTTCGCAGATTTAATTTTAAAATTATCTTTACTGCTTCGAGTTTTTTCTTGACGGATTACTTTATGATATTGTCATTTTAATAGCATTGAATAGAAAAACAGTATGTAAAATAAGAGAGATATAACTTCATGGTATAATGAGTTGTAATATCTGTACTGATTAATGATTTTAAGGCATTCGCATGCATCCGTTCCCAAAGGAATCGACTTGTATTGTATATATTTGGAGGAACGTTTTGAGAGATAAAGCTTAAACGTGTGCTGACAGGATCCCATTGTTGGTGACAAGTGTGCTTTGGAGAGTTGACAGGGATGATCGGCGTGCTTTGGATAGACAGCAGTGGAAGTTACGACGGCACAAAGCAAGCATGCTTCGACAACCATTAGATGGATCTGTCAGTTGCTCAGATTGACGACATCGTCGGAATCGATATTGAGAAGGAAGCGAGGTCACTCTACAAAGCAAAACATAGTGATGCTTCACATTCAAGAATATGATTCATACCAATTTTTTTTAAATTGCAATTGTCACGGTTTGACCGATCTATTGAGAGCTGTAATTGTGATAAAAAAATAATGTTAATTAAATTATTTGAAAATGTTATGAAATTATATTACATTCAAATATATACTAATGATATTAATAGTAAAGCATTACTATAAAATTTTTAGAATGTTCAATTCAATTAATTAATACTCTAAATTAAATATAAAAAAAGATTTTTTTTCATAAATTTTAGACACATCAGAATGAAATGTCACTAGTAAGTAATGTTTATTTACGGTTCATATTATCAATAAGAACAGGTGATATAATTGATATATTCCATCTAATTATGAACAAAAAAATATTTTACCACGTTCGAAAAAATCTACAAGTGAACTAGAGAGGATTTCTGACCTCGATACGCCTCAATCGTTTTCCATGTAACAAATTTTCATAATTTATCCCTCGACAAAACACTGTTACACAGTAACCATAAAAGAAAGAAGCAATGCAGGGCGCAGAAGAGCTCACTGGTTTCTTTCTTCTCGTGTTGGTAGAAGTGGTTTTGCCAAAGAACGAAGGCGGTGTCATGGTGCTGGCAGCAGTCTGAAGATTTATCGGCGAACTCCTCCCGTGCACACAGGGCGCCAAGCAGCGTCTTGAGTATGCATTAATCCGAAAACAGTTTCGCATCACGCTCTCCGTCGCAACGAAGACTCCACCGAATAGGAAGGAGAGTAAAGCAGAAGAGGTTCACCAGGACAGAGCAGAAGGAAAACAGTAGTAGGTCTAATTCCGTCCAAATACCTGCTTGAGAAAAAAATCTAGATTATTGCTTAAAAAATGCAAGGAATGATACTAAAATGAAACATCAGCCAAAGAACTTAATGCGAGTATAATTTGGAGGAAGGGATTCACGCGTGAATGCCTAGAGAAGAGAATGAAACCCAATGCATTAACAAGTCAAGAGTTCCATGGACTTAAAATGAAAGCAAATCTCTTGAAAGAAAATTATGAAAATTTGTAACTGACCCAAAATATCTATATAACTCAGACATTGATATTTAATTGTCTGGTCTTTTTCTCAAAGGAAAACATTTCAAATTTGTAAATGAAACTTGTTTTTAAATTTTTTTGAAAAAGATGAAGGGATATAAATGGAACGATATCATTGACGGAGAAAGATATGAATGGAAATATATAGATTTTTAATATTATATGATTATATAGTCACCATATATGATCTATTATAGTCGTCATTCAAAGCTCAAATGATAAAACTCTCAGAATATTTCTAAGCTGTATAACATTCAATAGGTTTTAATTGTACTTGCGTTTGGCGAACTGGAGAATCATCTAATGACACAGATGTTCATTGAAAGGTGTAATGGTTCTTTATAGAAGTTGGTAGATATGAAGTGTTTGAAACTCTCCATCGCTAATATTAAAACGAAGAATTAATTTTTTTTAATAGATGAAACTAATTTATGAGATAATAGTGTCCCTTTATTGAATTGGAAAAGTTAACAAGTGATTTAAACATACTTCAATATTACCAAATATAATTTTTATTACACATAAAAAATTGTTTCAAAATGGCTGAGGATCTTAATAAATTATATTTTGTATAACAAATATGATAACCTTTAAAAAGCTTATAAATTGAGACCTTAAATTAATGAAGCTTCAGAAAAGAGACTAGATCCCGTTGTAAGAGACAAGACCCGAAGTAAAAAGCGTTCGTCCCCATGGTTGCAAGAAGATTATCTGCGATGGGAATGCAAGAAGCCAGAGGCATTTGAAATTCTGAACACGATCAGCTATTTTAGTAAATAACTTAAATGGATCTGCTCTGAGTGGGAGAGGAGTAAGAGAAATATGGGTTGAAGGCAGTAATACTTTTTATCACATAGGTACAACTTCATTCAAAGATATAACTACTTGAATATCAAGGCATTGTCTTCACTTTAATTATTAATGCTCAGTTAAATATTTAAATTGTAATTTCATCCTTGCTTTATTTCTAGCCCACCTATCATTTAGGAAACGAGTGCCTAATATGCAGTGTAGTATATACTTACGCTGATTGTTGTTATCAAAAGGATATAAAAACTTTCTCCAATCGTTTCTTCGGTATATTTTGATGCGCTTACGCAAAAATTATTGACAACATCTACATTGTACGGTACGTGAAAATTCAAAGAACTGAAAACAAAAAATCTTTTCTTCAGGAAAATTTCTAGGAACGTTACATTTGCTTCGACTAGAACCAGAAGTGCACGGTTTTTGGATTACACGTCCTACGGAAAGAGATAAAACAACATTAACTGTTTTTGATTTCATATGAGCAATAACAACGGATAAATCTACTAAAGATGAGACAAGATTTCTTTCGCGAATATTACAGCGGGAGAATCAAAACAAATTTAAAAGAGGCATGCAAAATGCAGTTCCAACAACCTCCTTCACTCAGGTAGTGTAAATATGTACTGTCTTCACTTGAGGTACTGATGATAAGAGGTTTCCGCCTGATAACGGTGTAATTCAACCTTTGCTAGTCAATCTTTATTTCACATGAAGGTTAATTATTCCTATACTCACCATGTAATTAATGAAATCGTTTTTCTGAAATATAATTATTATCATGTATTTTTATCTCAGCTAAAGGCAAAATTGGTCCTATGAAATCATTTCATATCCAACACTGGAAGTAAATTCATGCAAATATTTGGGTATCATGTTTAAGGATAACTTGGGGAGGTCTGATCAGGTTAACAGCGTTGCACAAAAAGCTTGGAAGTCTCTAAATTTCATTAAACGAATTTTTAGAAAACGCAGTAATCCGACAACAAAAGAGTTAGCACACATAACCCTTGTTAGGCCTCTATTGGAATATGCATCGGCAGGATGGGATTCTTATAGAAAATATCAAATAGAAGAATTAGAAAAAATCCAGAAAAAAGTGATTAAATTCATAAACACGGATTATGCGAATAAATACATAAAAATAGAACCTCTCCAAATTCGAAGAAATAGAGCACGATTGGGATGTTTGTTCAGTATACTTAAAAACAAACCAGCGTGGCGGAATCTCAAAGAGCGTTTAGAAAAACCGACTAGATTCGGTAGACAAGATCACTTTTTTTAAATTCGTGAAAGGAAACAAAAACAGAAGTAGGAAAATACTCGTCTCTCAATAGATCAATCAGGGACTGAAACAATTTGCCTGCGGATGTCGTGGAAGCGCTATGGAGCTCAGCAACCTCTCTTAAATTCAAAAACGCTCTAAGAAAAGGGGAGCAGGCAAATTAAAATAATTAGGCAAATTCGGGAAGAATGGGTACGTTAGTGTAGATGAAAAGCTAGTGGAGTGAAGTGAAGTAACACGAGGGAAATAAGCGATTTAGAAATGGTGAAGTGAAGTGCACGAAAGAGGTAAATGGAGTGTTTGGGTCATCAGTGAAATAAAATGTGCAATAAGTATTTTTTTGTCAGTTATTTAGATATTTCAGGGTAAAATGATTTTTTATGTATTTAATACTTTAATATTACTTGCATCATATAGTTTAATGATTTATTTAACAATTTTTGATTACAGTGCTCTGTGATATGTATTTTTGTATTTTGTGTATTGTATTTTCTTATATACTGCCACCGGGTAAGATCTGCCCAATTGCAGTAAATAAATATAATAATAATGCTGGTATCTTTCTTCCAACCGGGGATGAACCACATTCTTAGGGTTGGATATAATCCATATAGCAGCTACAATACTTTTTTCAGGATTTGGGCAGTTCCCAACAGTGCTGGTTTTTTTAAAATTTCATTTAGATTTAGATTTCTGGTATTTTCTGTATATATTGCTCTATTGCTTTATTGATAGTTCCTAATGCCCATATTACAGTAGTAATATGTCTGTTTTTGTTTTACACATTCTCTGAATTTCTATTTTTAAGTCCGTGTATTTTATTATTTTTTCAGCTTCTTTTTGTCAGATGCTCATAGCTTTGGGCACTGCAATATCTATTAATCGACAAGCTCTGTCTGTATTGTTTCGCACTATAATATCAGGTTTGTTAGCAGCTACTGATCTATCAGTTACTACTTGCTGGTTCCAAATGATAGTTATGTCTTTAGTCGTAACTGGTTGTGGGTTATGTTCATATCACTTGTCGGTTACATCTATCTTCTATTCTTCACAGATTCTGTGGTGTACAATTTTGCAAACATTATCATGGCTGTGTATGTATTCATTTTTTTGCCAAGATTGGACAGCCAGAAACTATATGGTCTATAGTTTCATCATACTGTTGGCACAGCCGACATCCACTAATCTAAATTATTATTATTATTATAGATTCTTTCTCAGAGAGACTGAAAACATTCACTCACCTCGTAGATGGTATTGGGATTGGGTTTTATCGATACAAAAAGGAAATTCATCCTGGTCTTTATGATGTTATTAATGATTTCAAAAATTTTCTAACGTTGTGATATTTCTGCTGGATGACAGCTTTTAGTGTAACCATCATAACATTCTTCTCGAGTCCTAGATTTTTCAAATTATTCTGAAACCTCTTTGATAGAATACCTTCGACAGATATCACTAAAGGGATATTTTCAACCTTGCGTAACTTCCATATATTCTTCATCTAAACTGTAGGTCCTCGTATTTCCTAAAATTTTCTGACTCAGTTGTAGTAATGTTGTGAGTCTGCGGAACAGCAATATCATTANCAGTTGTAGTAATGTTGTGAGTCTGCGGAACAGCAATATCATTATGGTGGCTGTCTTATTTTCCTTATCAATATGAAGGATATCTTGGCGATTATAACCCGCTGTCTAGTCTGTCAGCACAGGTCTATTACAGGGCGATTATAAACCGTTGTCTAGTCTGTCAGTACAGAGCACGTGCTTCTGATCTTCAAGCACTGCTGGCGCTTGATATTTTAAAATGGTGGTGTTACATCCCGTTTTAATAATTCGTAATCCATTGCAAGTTGTTGATGGATTAGCTTCGCCACTTGGTTATGCCTGCTTAAGGAAGCATTTTCTGCGAGAGATGAGCAACCAGCCATTACGTGTTCGATGGATTCACCAGGTCTTCCGCACCTGGTGGTCATATGAATCAGAAACATCGAGTTTGAGGACATGTTTCTCATAATTTCTTCTTCACATCATTCTATCATGAATTACCATCATAACTCTTCTGTTTCAGGGTAAAGTTGTTCATCCTTGATTCAATGCAGGGACGCAGTCCTATCTATATCAACAGATTCCAACAACTTTGGACACTTTCCATGTAGTGCCATTTCTTCTTTCCATTTTCTTTCGTACTCATTGGTTTACATAGCTGATTAGTATTACCTAGGTTAAGGATTGTAGATCTGTCATCATCTTTTGCCACCATCATCATTATTTCTTTGTTGGAAAGCATGAACTTGGTCATAATATTATTTTCTTGATTCCTACATAACTTGTCGATATTTAACAACCCACGTCCACCCTCCCTTCGAGGCAAGTACAGCCTAATGGTAGAAGAGTTTGGATGCAAGTATCTGAACTTATTCAGCAATCTCCTAGTCAATCTATGTCATTCAGATCCGTGTATGACCATTTTACTATTTCAAAGGAGTACGTCAGGATAGGAATGGCTCAGATATTAATAGTTGTGATGATATATGCTCCAGACAATTTAGTATTGAGTGCCTTAGACGCCTCTTGTACTTTTTTATAAATTCATTCTTGAGATTAGCATGATTAATATTGCTATACTGTGGTATAGAGGTTTGGTTTTAGTTCCTCTAATCCTTCAATAAGTTCACCAGTTAGTTCCATTTTGCCCCTTTGTATACTCACAGTGGCCTACTTATCAAGGTCAAAACTCATTATGTCTTCGCTGAAGGTTTTCACATTACCCATTAATGAGCGGAGCTTTTCATGGGACTCGGCCAACGGTTTCAGATCGTCAATGAAGAGTAAGTGATTCAATCTCGCTTGTTTCTTTTCCGTATTTGTTTTTATGTCCAATATTACTTTCCAAAAAGCAAAATGAACCATATTGGAGAGAAAGGGTCCCCTTGGAAAATTCCATGCTTGATGTTTATGGAGCTAATGTCAACATTCCCTGCTTGAAGAGTTGTCCTCCATGTTGCCATCATTAATCGTAGCAGATTACTGATTCTCGGGCAAAATCAAATGCCTTGGAATAGTCTATGTAGCATGTGTGTAAGTTTCTCTTTCTACATTGTGCCTGCTTCAAGACAACGGCGTCTATTGTTAATTGATGTGTGCACCCCATAGCTCTTCTGATGCAGCCCTTTTGTTCTGCAGCTATCCATTAACTTCACAGACTTTATTGTTTATCATAGCAATGAATACCTTGTAAAATACAGACAAACATGTGATGGCTCTGTAGTTCTCGGGCTGAGAAGAATCTCCTTTACTATACAGGAGGTAGGTTCTCCCTTCTGTAAGATGTAGAGGGACCTTTTTCGGGCCATCCAGGGCTTCGCTGAAAGCGCAAGATAGAAGCTCGTGCACAGCTTTCAAGGATTTAAGCCAAACGTTGTAAATCCTGTCGGGGCAGGAGGTTTTCCAGAAGCTGTTTTCTTCACTACTTTCAGTACATCTTCTGTGCTGAAAGCATTAACAGTCATAGCTGGTAAGTCTGAGAGCTGAGTTTCTATCTAATCTTTATCTTGGCTGTAGTACTTGGATTCAGTTCATATGGAACTCCAGTACTCGAGGAACTTGTTGGAATCTAGCTCGATAGTTTCCGGTTCCTCCTGCACCCCAGATTCCAAGTCTCGAAAGAATTTCCTTCTGTTCTTATGGAAATCAGTATTTTGTAGCTTCCGTTTAGTCAGTTCATTACAACGTCTCAGCCTCGCAACCTTCAACTTCGCCTTCTGCCTGAAAACATCTTTCAATTCTATAAGATTCTGGTGGCTGTCATGTTCACCTAGATCAATCCCGGCTTCTGAACAAATTTGAGTTAGTTTCTTTTTCAGTTTTCTCGAGCGGACACTTTCAAGTATTCAGATATTATGTCAGCCTGTGCTCGCTCGAAATTCGGCAACGGTTTGCTCAAGTCTGATCTTCCAAGTTAGTTGTTGCTTTTTGTTATTCTGCGGTGAGTATGGTCTAGGCTGGTAAGTTCCTTGTCAATTAGCTTCAATGACAGCTTCACCGTATGCAGATAGCATGATTTCTTCCAAATCACTACATCGCTTCAGATGTTGTGAAAGAATGATATTAACTTTAGCGATAAATGACACTAGTTTTGAAATATTTTTTTAAATATCGGAATGCAAGACCTTTTGTAAGCTTCTGTGCCACGATAGAGTTCCATTAGACTGACAAACCACTCTGAGGTCTCATCCCAGTTGTGTGGAATCGCTCCTAGATTGGACGTTTCAAGTTTTCCTTCATTATCATCAATAGCAGTTAATGATTCCTGTTCTATTTCTTGTAAAGGTTCTGGGGTTTGCAGGTTTTGAAGGAGTATATGATGGTGGCATAGTTCATGACCAACCTTATTGCGTACTTCCTCTAGTTCAGTTGCTGACAGGCAATTTCCACGATGTTTTGTTCAGTTAATACTAGTTCTGGTCGCATCCTACTAAATTCCTGATGAAGGAGATGTTAATATCCTGTTCGTGGTTTGTCATCACAGTCGTTGACATGGTAAAATGCTCGCATAACATCTATATCTCGACACCATTTTATTCGAAGTGTGACTTCTGTTCGACCTCATCTACGTGCAGTCCCTCTTTGAGCTTGAGTGGATGAACCCGCAGAGTGTCTTGAGATGAACTTGCCAGATCGCTGACCACGATAGATCTTCCTGGAACCGTCGCTTCTTGTCCGACTGCTTAAAATCTTGCCACCGACGACTCGCATGTTGTCACGCCTATCATCGGCTCTAGACGTGCCCTGGCGCGAGTTTTCCGAGGCTATCTTTAATAATTCGCTCCATTTTGCTACGGGTTACAGCAGCCGTCACCTAACCTTCGGTGAATAAACACTTATCCCTGCAAGGTTAAAGGGGGTGGAGAAATGGGGTGAGTTAGGAATAATATGGAAGAGGAGAGGAACGGAATCCACCCAGGGAGTAAGATAGGTTGTTGTGTAACACACTTCATCTGACTTCTCCACTGAGATCTGTCCGGCTTGGGAAACCCTGCTATGTATATCTGCTACTGCCGGTCTAGCCCTCAACTTCATTGAAGCACAAAAAACCTCGTCACCCGCACGGATAGTGCTATGATAAGGTGGTGTCCCCTGGGAGGATTATTATTATAATTATCATTTTTCATACAAAATCTTAACATTACGTTTACGCGACGTATTATTAAAAAAATAAAGTTATAACATTTATTGACCATGCTTGTCTGTAACGCACTAGAGTGTGGAAGTTTACCTATCGGTGTATTGGCTAGGGACATATTCCACTTTAATTCATATGATGTTCATGTGCAAGCGTTGAATTGTAATAGTCGCGTTGAAGTAAGGAGTCAGCATGGATTGAACTACTGTACACAAAATCATTTTAGTTTCAAGTTACAAAACTGATTTTATAAAAGACAGGTTGATATATCGAGACGACAATCCACTAATTCATTGACATTTATAGGAATTGTATAGGTTACTTATGACACAATACAGTAGACCCACTGATTGATATTAAACTGCCTAAGCATTAAAATTAACTAATAACTGAATGACCTATTCTTGGAATTCATAAGATTAATACGAGATCCATAATTTGGAAAATATATTATAAAAAAATAAACAATGTCAATTGCTGAACACAACCCTATTTTATTCATTTTATAAGCGTAATTTTTTTTCTTGAATAGTTGTTTTGTTTTTAATTTCTAAACTATGTTGTATATGAAAATTCTAATTACCTCAAATATTTTCGATCGCGAGGTTTTGTTGAAAATATCCATTTTTTATTTCCTTGATACCGAAAAAGTGGTTTTCAGAATACCTGAATGTCGACGATGCAGCTCGTGGCGTATCGTGTATGACCACAGATATTGGTTTTGAAGATATGCAATTTATTTAATTACGGACTTGACTTTGTTTCTTTTGGAATAGATAACTTGGTTTGCTGGTGTAATTCACGGTACGCATGTTTTAAGTGGTGGATTGTACTTGATTTGGTATGAGGTTTTTGACTTTGAAAGCAAGATTTTGTTTATAATAAGAGAAATATATCAAAAAGGAATTGATATGTTTCTTTTATCTTCGTGTACTTTCTTCGTAGGTGTTGACTAAAAGAGATTGATTTGAAATTAGTATTACATTTCCGACAAATGTTTCCTAGGTACATACATGCGTGAGTTAAAACTTTCTTCTAATTATTGCATGCAGTTCAATTAGTTTGTTTGAAACTTTAAAGAAGATGTGATATGAATGGCCGTGAAGATGTAGAATTTATATTATGAGTTTTAGTTCCAATGTATTTAAAATATATGAAAAAATACGTACAATGATTTTCACTTCTAGTTGTTGAATGTAATGTGTGAAGATATAATGTGTGAAGATGAGATGTAATGTGGTTAGATATGTCTATTCAAAATAAAATTGAAGACTGATCATTACATTTGTTCAACATAATAATTTGTAAAAAAAATTGTTCGTAATTTACAGGGAATCTGTTTTTTATATATTAAATTACAATGATTGTACTATATTTTAATAGTTTATTCTTAAACATTAGTTATTATTGCTATATGTTTTACTGTCATTGATTAATATATAAGTATTGATATAAATTAACACTTGATAATGTTTATTTCAGAGGTTTTAAAATTATTTTATTTTTATTTTACATTGACTACGTTACACACAGCTTGCGGGAATATAATTCACCATTCTACGTAATATTTACGTTAATAGGCTCACCAACAATGTAATTGAATTATATTCGACCCTTGTTTTTACTTTGTTATGTTTGTAACTCCAAATACCCGACGCACCACATTCAATGCTTTTCAATTAGTAAATAAGCGTGGTTTATGAACTTTGGATAACATGTACAATTAACCAAAATATTATAATTATGTTTCAGTATAAAGAAATTGAGTTACCATACAAATGTTTCGAAACACTTGTTTTTGTGTGTGCTACACAAGATGTGTTATCTGAGAGTATTTCATTGCCTCGTGCGAAGAAATTGCGAAAAAATATTACCATAGATAAGCACAAACCAATTAACTCTTATAAACGATGCTATCGTTTCTTTATATTTGTAGAAATATATTTCTACTTCCATCTTTATGGCCCTGAAAAGGAAAATTTATTTGTTAGATTTGTCATGCTTAATTCTCTATCGATAATTTGGCACTAAAAATCTCGCAATTTACGAGTTTGTGTAAAAATTTTAATCACATGCTGCTGGAGATTGTTATCAGACTGAAAAAAATGACAATAGTAGACTAATAACAAGAGACAATTCAGATGTATTTACAAGTAGTAATGATTTGTATATTGAACCAATAATTCGACTTATATAGAATTTCTTCTTTCTTGTGTGTGTGTGTATTTTGGTAGCTTGAGATATAGTGGAAGAAGAAGGATGGACAGTTTGTTTCTGAATGCTCGACTGCGAGTCGGTATATAAACTCTGAAGACTCAAGTTCACAGTAGCTCACTGAGTGATAATAAACGTGAGACATTCCTGTATTAGAATTAGAAGAAAAACTGGTCAAAGATGGAGGAGGTCGATGAGTCTGCTGCGCGAAACATCGCGTGAGGGTGAAGTGAGTCTGTGCGCAGTTCAGTGTTAGTGTCGGAATATCATTTTCTTGAGTGATTATTTTGTGGTAGTAAATTTAAAATGACCGAAAAGTAAGAAGGGTCACAATTTGTAGCATTGTCATTATTTACAAACTCTACATCATTTAAAAAGAAATATATTCATAACTCCCTTAAGAAGCAATAAATTAAAAAACTTGGATGGTTTGTTTAATGTATTTCTAAATAACATTACGGCAGTGCGTAATATGCGCGTGATACATAGCGAAAATATAAACTCATAAATCTTGCTTTAAAATATTTTCTTGCAAAGTTGGCTTTTAGCAAACTTAAAGATAAAAGTTTTCTATCTCATGAGTTTAGTTTAATATCTCATGTTTCACAAAATATTTACGTACAACTTGAATATCTCGGAAAGTATTTTCCACAATGTAATCAACCACAGAAATTTAAGTCAAAGCTTAGTTATAAAATATGTGCCAGCTATATTCATGTTGAGAGCACAAGCTTTTTATTTCTTCGGAGATACAGAATCTGTTTTACGTTTTGAGGTAAGAATACTGATAGCATAAACTAATGGACGAAGGGAGATAGTTACTGAACGTGTGTTGGAGATTGCCTCTGACCTAAGATTCATTCCGTTACGGTAGAAGAGTATGATAAAAGAATTAAAAATACCAGAAAAGAGCAGTTGCTGTTTACCATATGTAATGCATGCCGTGAAGACCTTATTGGTTAAATGGTTAATATTGCTTCAAAGGTTCATGGGTATCATTCATTCACGAATACAATCCCGGAATCGTCGTTTGATCGCTTTTGATAACTTTTAAAAGATAATGATCGTTTAATCGCAGCGGCCTTATGATTGTCTTCATGCGAGTAGATCTCAAAACGTTACGAAGTTCTCCCTAACCCAAATTATTTAATCTCCTAATTCAATTTCTTTCTTTCCTTAAATTTAAAAAAGTTGCCTATAAAATTATCCAACTCACTCCTTACTATAAGTATTAGCGTACCTTTCGTCTTCATGAACTATCTTCTTCCTACTTACAACACTAAATAAAAAAGGAAAAAGGCTATACAAATGCTTCCTACGGGGTTAATGGTATAATTTGCGACTCGCTCTACTAGACAACAATGATATACGTCTTCCGAAAATTCGTCACGATGACTGACGCCAAAGTTTCACCTTTCGCTTCTCGACTTCTTTCGTCCTCTCCACTTGAAAACACTTTGAAGAAGATTCTTTTCAGTAGCGTTCTCAATTACAAAACTTCTATAAAAAGTTAGTGAATCTATACCGCCAGGCATACGAAAATTCTTCCCTCCAATTTTCGCTCGCTAATCATTCTATGACGCGATTGGATTTTTTAATCTTATACACATGATTCGCTATTTCCTCAAACCTTCAATTTTTACTCAATGTCAATTGGAACCAAACACTGTTTCCTAGTACCACATTGATCAAGATCATTACATTGAAGATAGAAAAATTCAAAATAACCTCAGCGCTTTAAAGTTAATTTTGTAGAAAGTTTAAAAAATGTCCTGTAATTAACGCAATTTAAAAGCTTTCTAATTGGATTTAAGGACTGGTGAAGACAATAGCCAAAATGTCCCTTCAGTTTTCTCTCCTAGATCATAAGCGTAATGGGAAAGGTCCAGGGGATTTGTGAGTGTACCTTATCACTTGATCCTACGTTTATGCACCTTAATCTTAGGTTATGAAGGGCATATTGACGTTTCAATTTAAAAATTTTCGTATACATAATTTATTTAGACACTTTGTAGTCAGAATTTACTTACTTTTTAAACTGTGTTTTGAAAACCAAGAAAGAAAGCAGGAAGAGTAGAAAGCAAATGTAAGAGTTCTTATGCCGCAGTTTCCAAATGGGATTCTTGTTTCCTTGTTTGTGGGATATAGCCATTGGAACTACTTCCTTTGTGTAACTTGAAAGAGAACAAATTTATGAGGCTCTACTTTCCTCTCACCTACGTTCCACCATGTCGATGGAACCCGTAGAGAATTCGCAGGCAATAAATCTTTTTCCGCTCCACTATGTTTTCGAGAGCACTTTTCTCCAAAACTCACTTTGCGGAACAAGCGCTGTGGTTGCCTGTCTCAGCAAACTCTGATGGACAGGGACATACACGGAAAGGATTAGAGCTCTAGATATATAGCTTCGATGCCAGGGATGCCCATACAACCCTTCTATTTTTGGCTTGGATTGCGGTAATGACGATATTTTCACTGTAAGAAATAATGGCAGAAATATATATTTTTTGGATATAGTATTCAATTGAATGCATTATTGTTCATGACTTCATGACATGTTAACTGGTACTCTTTAAATAATGATACGCCCATTTTTATCAATTTATGTATTCCTATACATCCCTTGCGGTTGAGTACTTAAAGATTAATATCCATCTGAATGATTTCGGTTATAATCTAAATGTTAAAAATAATCTAAATGTTTCTGAAGCTTTGATGTGTTCAATATTTCTACGGATTCATTTTTTTAATTATTTTATGCAGACTCTTGAAATATTGTACATGATGCTAATGCATGTTTATGCTATTGTGTTCTTTATTTTATGTTATATACTACGACTAAGGAACGAAGATTATTAAGAAAGATCACATGGCGATGTTCGGGCCATTTGACCCACTCTTCCACCTAAACGTGAATTGGATTAGGGGGTAAATTGGGAAGGAGAGATGTTGGGTTGCCAGTGAATTTATGTTACCGAACCGACAGGAGTGGGTGAGGGAAGCCCCGGATGTAAACCTCACCTATTTTGGCCGAGCAGGGTTTGAATCCATGCTCTACTGCCCATTTGTGTCATGGAAGCGAAGACGCTACCACCGCTGTTGGTGAAACAATGGAAATGATACATAGAAAACAGAACGTTGCAATCTGTTGATAAGAATAATTTAAAGGAAATAGAGTCGGTTTTCAGAGACTGTTGTTATTCTAACTTCCCTACGATCATTATTATTAACGTCTTATTATCAGTCCTTTAATGAGCTATCAAATCAAAATATATTTATGCTTATTTCGAAGTCTCAAGTAATCAGAGGGAAGCTATAGAATTGCATTGATTTAATAGAATACCATGATACATGTAATATTTCATTCACTACAGAGAAATGAATGAAGTAGCGAAAAGAGCAAAAATATTATTTTATTGTGGTCAAATATTAGCTTAATCACTTTCAGCGAATCAGNTATATATATATATATATATATATATATATATATATATATATATATATATATATATATATATATATATATGTGTGTGTGTGTGTGTGTGTGTGTTTCATGACATTTTATAACGGAATGAATATCTGTATGTGTTGCTGAAAACAAGAAAGCATGATATGAGAATAAATCCAGGTTTCGCTTCCGTATTTCACATTTCCATTTTACTCTGACGTCTGCTGCTCACAAAGAGATACGTTAGCTGAACCAATATCGATAGAAAAGGGAAGTTCTTTAATTGAAAGTGACTTTCTGTATTACAATTTTGTGAAACTCACCAACAGTAGAAACTTATTCAATACTCGGATGGATTGATTTCCTTCGCCTTTAAACATTCTGTATAAACCTGAGCAAAATAAACTTACATAATTTTTGTGCAATCCGATTCTAGCGAGAAATTTTGAATAAATTTTCTGTGATGTCTTGCAATATATTATGTTTTATTTTCGAGTGTAATCCACAAGTTTAGCTAACGGAAATTATGGAAAGATGTAAGTTTATAGGTTAATATAATATTTTAATTCGTATGTATTGGTATATTTCTCTGTCAAGGTCACTCATTCAGTGTCTTCAAATCGGAAATTCCTGAATAATGACTTATAATGCTCCTTATTGCTTAAAATTTATCATTTAAATTAAACTATCATTTCAAATAAATGCTTAATAAAATATCTAGTTGGGTTCAAATATTTCTTCAATTTTTATGTGTGTGACTTCAATTTTCTTACCGCTGCAGAGATTACCGTTAGAATACTGGACCAGGATAACAATACTTCTGAAATTGCTGTAATTAAACTACCACATTCCAATATTTTTCATTAACTTCAAACTGCACTTGCAGTTTATGTAAACTCCTACATACTATGTTATGTGAACTACATACTGCATAATATGCGAACAAATGTTTTACGCTATGTTGAACATTAGTTTGTCGCCCTAATTCAACGTACTCATTTGAGATTACGCCATGGTTGGCATCCAATCATTTGATGTAATAAAATCAATTTTTCTGATTTCAATGATAGGAGTTGTGTATCGGTGGTCACTGGTTGAACCCCTCAATGTGGACTAACTGTATTTCTAAAATATTTCGAAATTTAACCATGGACTTAAGATACACTTATTAAAATTCACTTAATGCGTAAGAAACAGGAGGATAGGAATTTCAAGACAATATTTCATTATTTAATACCACATAAATCTCAGTAATTCATCGCAGGGAAAAACATTAAAAAACGTTTTTACTCTAATAGTGCGGAAAATCTCAATTTTGCAGTAGGTCTATTTACAATTTTCATTATTTTGACCGGGTACTCAAGCAAAATCAGAATTCTGCAGAAGAAGAACTTCTTTTACATTTAACTCACAACTTCCGAGTACCTACTCGTGGAGGAGTGTTCGCAACGTCAACAGCCAGGTGAAAATTGCGACGGACCGGGACTCCAACCCGAGTGGTCCTGCTCTGGCCGAAGGTGTGCTATCCACTACACCACCCGCCTCGACTCCCAAGTCCGTACGTAACTTCTACCTCGCCTTCTTTTACATTGTTTCGAACATGATGTAAATAATCCGTGTGAAATACGCAAAACACAAAGTTTCTTATATTTGCATTGTATGTATATTTGCATTGTATTAATACATGCAGATTTACTTCTTCTTAACAGTATTAAAGTGTAGCATATTCAGCGAAAGTAATGTAATTGAAATGTAACCGTCCTCTTCCAACTCACAGAATCAAGAACTGATACACTATTAGAACTAACTTGAAGAGAATGAAATCGAACGGTTTTACTTAAATCAATGAATTGGTTCACTTTAATAAATGTCATCGCTGGATTTTTTAACTGTAACAGATAATGAGTTAAGCTGAAATGAGGAACAAAATTAAGCTTATTACGTTTACATCCTGTATCTCGAAACAAATTAATGAATCGGCTCAAGAAGATTAATTATCAAATTTTAGTGATGATGAGAAAGTATTTGTGTATGGGTACGTGATCAATTTAGTTATCTCAATGACTCACAACCAAGTCAGTACAAACTTGACAATAGATATTGAACACATTTGGAGTGGAAGCTTCTTTCTCAATAGTACAGTACAAATCTTGGAGACGCTTCTTTGAATTTAGCCGACGAATACTAATAATAATTGCAATTGCAAATAATTCAGAGTGAAAGTACCTAAAATCATAGGCAATATTTTTGTATTTGCTGTAGAAATTGGTTTCTGAACTGAAAAATTGTATAATGACTTGAGTATATGGTAAGTAATATATTATGAATTTTTAGACCGTTTTTACATATTAAAATCGTTTTATCAAATGACTATAATATAATGATTATTTAATCGAGGAGAACTCATTGTAATGTGTTCATTCTTTCCATGGTAATTATCGGGGAGCGTTTTTAATAAATATACTCAATATCGTGTAATGTTATCCTGATTCTTAATTACTGTGATCTTCTGGCTAAGAAGTACAATTGAAAAGTTGAAAGGGGCACTTTCAAAATGGTTTTAGATATTTTTAAAAAGCGGTGTCTTCTGAACGGTGTAGATTCTTATGAATCCAACCGCGAAATATTTCACTCTTATTCTTTTTAATTATGTTTTTACCTATATCAATTTCTACATCACTAAGCGTTTCTCATGAAAATTCAAAATATACAAATATCACCTCTTTGACGGTTTATAATCTTGGATAATACATAAAAATCTTATTATTTCTATTAGTGAAAATAATGCGTCAAAAATAAATAATGTTCTTATTCACACTGTTGATGACTTACCAAGAATAGTAAATTACTTTTATGTTGTTTTTGCGTGTTCGAATAAAAACTCTCAGGCAATAAACCGATGAAAATGATACGTAAACATTGTTTGTTCGTACACTTTTATTGCTCCATTAAAGCTTATTAATTATACAATTTCTTTTCACCAAAAGCTTTTAAAATCTTTTCGCATTTCACAAGGATTATGAAACTTGATATCCTGTATTAAGGAGTTGAAATTTTTGGAAAGTAAATCACCCATACGTGGAATTGTAAATAAATTTTATTTTACTTTGAATTTAGTTTTACTAAATGGATGCTCACAGAAAAAGTGAAAAATATCTTATCAATAATTTCAGGTTTCAGGAACTTCTTTTAAATTCACTATATGGATACCAACTAACGAGTGTGGTTGATGTAGTATACATTGTTAAGTGAACCGTAAAGAATATGGAAATGAATTGATATTGATTTATTGAACGTAAAAATAAATAATGAAAAAAATATTCCAAGACCACAATGTGGATCTTATTAGTTAAAAATTATTGTTTTGAATACAAACAGTAAAGAATTGTAGAAATTTCGATGCGTCATTTTTCGACTTTAATTCTAAATCTTAATTTTTATCCCCCTTTTTTCACTACTTTCGCCTGTTCCTTTTTATTATTGAATCGTTTTTCATCCTACCGGAATTCATTTCCTCTTCCGTTTTCTCTGGGAAATATGGCGGTGCATTGTGAGTTCGAGATATTCTTTAGTCCACGGTTCACGTACCACAAAACTTCAAGAATGTCTCGCTCTCAGATGAAACACGTAAAGTTGAGTTATTTGTGTACTGATATCGACACTTAAATTTTTTACCAAAACTTACTTTTTTAATAATATTATAAAATGCCTCATTTAGAAAATAGAAATTAACTTGAAAATTAATTGGCTGGAATGATTCAAATTCATTGAAGAGATGATATTTTAAAATAATACTCTTCCTGTGTATCAATATAAAGTACGTTGTTTCATTTATTGGAATTGATAACATAAATCATAAATTAAAAAATAATAAATTATTTCAATCATTTTAATATCCATTTTTGGAAAATATACTAATTGGTTAGGTTAATTGTTACTAATATGTTCTGGTAAAAAATTTGGAATACCAATGCGCACAATTGCGTAGGTAAGGTGTAAGAGTCAGTTACTTAGAGTAAAAGTTAATCATCGAAAGATAAATCACTTGTACAACTTCGAGCGTTTCACTATATTTCAATTTAACAAAAGGGATATTATACAATAAAATTTACTATCGTATTGTTTATTTTACAATGTTGGATAAAAATTTCTCCTCTTGATTTGAAAATTCTTTGTGAGATCCATAATTCACAGGTCTGTATAATACTCGTAAATAATACGTACGTTACGTACTACAAAGGAATTAAGTATTTTGAATTTGCTTTGCTTGCGCTCTTTGTATACAAACTTCAAATAGTAGACATAGCTCTTTACGAAAAAAATGTGTTCTATTATAATTGCTCTTTGAATTCGGAAATATGTCTGATATTTTACTTCGATATACGGAGATATTTTGAAGATTGATGAATTAAAATATTTAATCTAAATGAGTAATAGAAGGGAATGTGTCAGTGTTCCACGTTTTCATCTGTTTAGACTTAGCAATTATTATCCATAAAAACTGAAAAAAAACTACTGATCTTCAAACATATTGTTAAAGAAACCATTAGCATATATCGATAGAGAGTATATTACACGTAGCGTCCTAAGATGATTGAAAATGAANATTAGCATATATCGATAGAGAGTATATTACACGTAGCGTCCTAAGATGATTGAAAATGAAACATGTTGTACGACACAATGTAATATAGAAAAAAGTAAAGAACCTTGTTCATTCCTCGATGTGTTTTTCTTTTGAAAATCAAACTGCTCCCCAGAGTTTCAGGGAGTGAAAATGTCTTGTCTTGTGTCGGAAGTCGTATATTTCCCACAAGACTCGAAAACAAGACATGATCAAATGAACTTGTTTTCCGATTTTGTCTTCTCAATTTTGGAAGAGTCGTTATTGGAACATAAAATTTCAAACTCCCAAGTGAAAACTGAATGATGAAAGAGCAAAGGAAAACTCAAATAAACTATCAAATTCCTTGTTATTTCTGTCCATATTCGTTGTTAACAAAAATGTTATATATGTTCATATTCTTTCATTTCTGTTCATATTCCTTGTTAACTAAAAGACCTATATAGCAATATATAAGTACTTTTAAGAACTTCTTTAGCTCTCATTTTGTAAATAACTCTCTTATTCAAGGGAAAGAACAATGTATTCAAAGGAATGAAGATATTGAAATGCATTTTATCTATTCTTTCGAGTGAACTGACTGATTTTTAACAGAATAATAATATATTATAAAGATTACCAAGCTTACTTCCAGTTTTTGTGCAAATTGTTAAATTTTTAACTACTTAATGAGATTTTTTATTTTTTTATGTAGAGTATACATCGTTTATTAACGTTTCAAAAGAACAATGCATCTCTGATGCAGAAAATGAGGGGACATCACAAAGCAGAGACGATGTCGTGAAGATGTGTCTCCTAAGTATTATATTTGTTTTAATGAAATAATATTTGAATGATAAGATTAAAACACAATATTAATAATTACTATATACTTAATCATAAATGTGCAATTGTTTTCACAATACAAATTTCACTATAAAAATAAATATTAACATATTGAGCGTACAGTAAAAATATATTATTTAATAGGAAACTTAAGAAATATATCAGGAAATACTACTGATGAATGCTTTTTAACTAGAAAAAAACATTTTCCAGAAGATTATGAGGGTTGTGATATTTCTGCAATATTACTTAAATCAAATTAGTTAACGTAGTATTAATGAATATATCATACGTTGTTCACTTCATCTTCATGTTAAAGTGATTTAGTTTTACTTAAGTGTGTTCCGAAACTGAAGTATTCTTCAATAACGTTCAATCTCTTAAGTTATATGTTTCCAGGAACATTAATAAAATACACATTCTAAAGCACTTCAGCAGCTTCCTGCGACATCAATAAGGTTGCACGTGTTCAGCTGCATTGTGTTTGTTGGTTTACTCTTCATCCCGATTTACGATACCGGTGGCTTTGTTTGCGCACTACACGATGCACGGGTGTGCAAACCCTGGAGGTTGTAAGTCTCTGTACTTTATTTACCTCATCGAACATTGGCAGCCTGGATACCCGGAAAGAATGGTCCGATCATATCGAGGGTTATCACACAGTGAGGCACAAATATCACCTGCGGAACACAAAAGGAACTGATCAAACTTTTTCAATTTTCTCCTTTACTCTTTTTTCAATGCTCCAAAGTTTGGCTTATTATTTAATAAATGTTGTTGGGTTTTTTTCATATCAGCTACATTTTTGGTTGTATTTTCAAAAAAGAGTAAAAACAAAATTGAGAGATAATTGAATAATTTTGTTTCAAATAGGGTCAATTAATACTCAATATTTTCCTGATATCCAGTATCCAAGGCAACAGAATTGAAATAATTTGTTATATCTTATCAACCGTGCTAAGAAAGTATCACGTAACTCATGCTAAGAAAATGTGGTTCTACAATCTTGCTCTAGAAGTAGTTTCTTCGAGCTCAAGGCCGATGTAAGCAAGGAATAATTTTTTTCTTATATTGGTATTTTATGACTACAGTAACTAGTCTCGAAGTAATGCTAGATTATAACGGAAAAGCATTTTTCAAAGTCGGTTGTCGTTAACTTTGCTACTTTTTGATCAACAAATGCAGTATCCCAGAAACTTTCTGAAAATTTTAGCGGCAGTGTTGTCACTACATTTACATAACTATTATTTTAACGGTGAATAAATATTTTGAGAACCTGCTTCAAAAACATCCAAAAGGAACTATAAAAAAACTTATGTAAATATTTTATCTTTGACTTAAATACCATCAATTATGTGTGACATGAAATATAACAAAATCGTCAAATTATAATTTTATATTTTAAATATTCTACGTAAAAGTCATAATACGGAACTTTCCAATACATGCTGAAAATCATAACTTGATAGTATCATATTTTCTGTTCTATCTCTCTCTCTCTATATATATATATATATAGAGAGAGAGAGAGAGATAGAGATAGAACAGAAAATATGATACTATCAAGTTATGATTTTCAGCATGTATTGGAAAGTTATATATATAAGAGCACATTGAGGATTCCTTACATTGATATGCCTGAAGTAGATCGTCCAAATCATTCTACTGCTCACACAATTGGCGATTTGATCATAGTTTTCTTACTTCGGCCTTTCGAATTTAAAGTAATGGGTCTCAGAGGTTTATTTGTTGCTACGATTGCTACATTGCTTTTACTGAGCACCTGAGTTATTCCATGATTATTAAAAGCTGTTTTCACTACCCTTCACCTATCTCAAAATAAAATCAACTCCTACTTTATTAATTCGGGTGTTAACTATTAGATCGACAATAATTGTAGCTATGCATGTCTGTTCCTAATTATGGACATTTAAGGAAATTTTCCAGAGAACGACTAGTTGAGTACATTTTTAAGTATAAGAAAATATTTTCAGATATCATGGATTTCAAAGAAATCAAAAATTTTCAATTGTTTAAATTTCCAATATCGTGAAGTAATATAATAATAGGAGGCGAAATATGGGTGGCGTCATTTTCCGTCAACTCGATCCGGCTCGGTATGAGAACTACCAGGCCGTTAGGTTAGCAGCATGTAGTAATATAACAATTACTTCATCGCCAATGTATGAATCAAGGACAGTATACATTTTATATCTTGTATTAACTGCCTGTTTTCTACTGAAGAATTACAAGGAAATCGTGATTATTTCGTAAGGTTCGCAAACTGGAGACAAACCAGGAAATGTGAGTAGTACAGACAATGTAAACTCCAAATTTCTGAAATATGTAAATAGGTATTTTAAAAAGAAAAAAATGTAACAATTTATAATGCTTGTGAAATGAGATAACCACGATATATGGGCGTACATGATGAATAAATGACATTTTTCTTTTTACAGATTAAGCATAATGTGTATTCAAATTCATTTATGAAACTTGGTTTTGGAATCGGATGCTATGCACACAAAATCTTTCTTTCAGTGTTTAGTACCTGATTATCAATGTACTTCCGAATATAAATTTTTCCTTTTTTTAAACTCAAACATATCATATATCATTTTTCGATAATTTTTCATGTATCATTTCAGCTCATCACTAAAACACCTTTTTTTAAAAAAATCATGCCACAAGTCGATGAGTGTTAATATTAAAATAAACTTTCAAAACTCCTTACTACGAACTGTACATTTTCACTAACTGTTATCATTCCTCATATTCTACTGACCAAAATTACTGTTGAATATAGTGAGTGTGATTACAACAAAAAATTTTAGATTCTGTATTTTAAGAGGACCGTTCTCCAATACTGTAGTCGTAAACATGATTAAATTACCAGAATTGAATGAATATGACTTCCCGTTATCTTTTATTGCTCTATAGGGAGTTTTAGACTGAGCACATTGAATACAATTGCTAGGGAATACCGATTAGTTAAGCTGCTAATGGTATATACACCTGATAGAACAATTAATACCGAAGTTTTCCATTTTGTTGTGCAGTTATAATATATTTGAAAATTTTATTAAGATGTGATATCGAAATAAAATAAAATGTAGATAAAGTTTCTTTTCTTGTTCATTAAAGGACTATCATCAAACAGTTGTGGAAAAAATATCTTGTGGATTTGTTTCTGGAACATTGCTAATGTATTTATATTTGCAATTGTGTAAGTTTTTACCCGAATATTTTGTGCCGAAATTGGATATTTGACACCACCAAAACATTCGTTTAGTGAAGAAACCAACACAATTTTTCGAGAAAACTTGTTTTATTCGACTACACTATTTTCTCATTTGCCAAGGCTGTGGCTTCCCATTTGCTCAGTCCGTTTCCCATTGTAACGCTATCGTTGCTCCGGTGCTTCTTCTCCTGCCAATATTTTATTAGCAATTAAGGGTGAACGGAGGAGCGATGTTTCGCTCAATAGGGTCGTGTCGTCATGCAGAAACGACGCCCTTCGACGAGTACTGCGGCGGAAGTAGTAGTCTTTACGGACGATTTCAAGGGGAAGCACCACAGATAGACAGGCAATGAAATTCATATGTAAACTCCATTCCGTGCTCGTGTCTGACAAAACAAAATTGTGATGTACATCTGTGTGCTATAAGCACTACCTACCATAGCACACATTAATGAAGAATACCCAAGAATGATTCAGTGTAAATTACATAATATGCAATTGCGCTATATGTCTGATTGAAAACATGTAAATAGTGAATAAAAAAAGTTGAGAATTTGTTGTGAAACACAATAAAATTAAACTAAACTTGCTGAGTACCCACGGCATCGCTCGCGCGAATTTTGTAATGTCTGTAACTTTTTGATTATCTTTCCTGTATCCCCATTGGTATCCTCTGAGAATGTTATCCATTACTGTTAGTAAATTGATACAAAGTAACTTAGCAATGCTGAAAACTGTGAACTCATCACTGATATCATTTTCGATCATTTGTGCGTTGCATCCCTTTTTCTAGGGGTGGAAGGGATGAATACGGGCTAATATTAAACTTTGGGGTCTTCGAGAATGCCATTACTAATCACTGTGGTCCCTAAACTATGAACTCAACATTAAAATAATCTCAATTATTTTTACATTTTACCCCCTTCTCATCCCCAAACAAAGGTGAATATATGTGATGGTGTACTTAAGTAAAACTGAGAATGTGACTCTTCTCTTCTGCGACAATAAAACACGTATTCAACGCCAATATCGGACGTTTTTGATAATTTGTACATCTCACCCGTTCCCAGGGATGCTAGGGGTATATTATCTCCAATGTATACTGATTGTGAAATTACAAATCATCGGGAGCGCCCTTATCCATCTCAACGCAAAACGAATATTATGGTTTCGAAACTAATATCGGATTTTTCCATTTTTTTACAATTTCCCCCCTTCCCTCATCCTCCCTAGGAATGCAGGGATATGTCACCGACACAATACTTGTTGCCAGATCGTCAGTATCAAGTTTGGTTGAAATTGCTCCAGGCACTCTAAAATTATGGTGGGATACA
>NNCF01130071.1:21138-46868 GCA_002313205.1 Laupala kohalensis | reverse complement strand
GGGGGGGGGGGGGGTCCTAGCCGAGTCACTTTGGAGCTTCGCTCCCACCACGCTTCGAAAAAATGATATTTTTTATACGCTTCGCTTCAGCGAGCCTAAGCACGTAAGAGATTTGTAATATTTTATGAAAGAAACCGTTAGAAAATAAGTATTAAATGAAATTTTCTTTCGTTGAAATTAATCATACTACTCGTAATTTAATCAATAAACCATCATGCATGATAAAAGGTAACGCACTGCTTCTTAACCGCAACGCCAAAGCCCTTATAATAGTCCTTTATAGAGTTATCTGAAAACATAACTGTGTTGCGGATTGCATCACTCACATCTGAGAGAGAGAGAGAGAGAGATTGCAAGTTCGTTGCCACACGTTTCTTATGCAAAAAATATGAGTGCCGGAAAAATATTCTTCAAATTGTCATTTTTTTTTCAATTTAATCATCTGTTTCCTTAAAAAAATGCGTGTTTATGTGGGACTGTGGGAGATTTAGATTTCTGTTAGGGTTGAATTTCTGTTGCACGAGTCAGCTTAGTTATAAAATATTTTGTCAGAAGTTAGTAGTAGCACAGAATATTTAGTAAATTTGTAAATAACGAGTCTCAAAACTTGAAATAGACGCGTTACTTCGGACGTAAATTTTCTCGAAAAAACGTGTCAAATAAGACAACGAATCTCATCCCAATTCAAAAATATCCATTATATTTATAGCAGTTGTTAAAAAATTATAACCGACGAATTACTTTGTATAGTTTTGACTGAAATACTTTTTATAATTCTCAGACATCAAATCTGTTTTGGAAAAAATATTCGTTTTTCGGGGTACCTAATGGATGATTGCAGTTCGGAGTTACTGAATACATTAATGTTCGAACTTTGAACTCTCTGGGTGCTTGTGTTGTCATGGTGGAATCGGGAAGTTTGATTGCATCTTAACATTCCAAATAACTTTCCGATTTAAGAGGAAAGAATTCATAGAAGAGACGCTTTCTTTTCCTGAATGAAGGAAATTTCAATTTCTCGGCTGGGGAAATGCAGTCTCTCAAGAAAAGAGAAACAAGAAAACGATCTAACGAATCGTAGCAAGTTGGAGTCGACAGCAGCCAACTCGCAATTCGAGACGGGGACGTGAGCTCGATGCTTCACTTCGAAGGTAGTTGTGGTGTGAGACCTAATTTCGTTGTCCTTGAGTTGACAGAACTTCTTCTCGCGTAGGGGAGATTCTCACGAGCACAATGATACAGAGATGGTGGCATTCTGAATTCGTTCTATCTGACATAATAAATTTGACAAGTAAAAATGAGGCAGGGGGATTAAATGTTTTATAATTAATATATTTGAATCTCATTTTTCACCCATACGAAATTAAATATTTGAAACATTTTTTAAATTTATGTAAGGGAGTTAACTAAATTTTCAATTATTTTAGTTTTTTACTCTTTTTATACTAAATAATTCTAATTTCATTTTATTCTGTATGACGTGCGCTAAATTTATCGGTTTCATTGATATTATAGAAGAGTTTTTACAAATCATTATATTTACCCTCTATAGGTTATTTTTTCATGCAAATAATATAATAATAGGCCTAAGAATTTTAATAAAGCAACTTCAGCTATGTCTATACATACGTCTACAGAGATTTTGCGTTTTGAGCGTCCAAACATTTATGTGAATTCAGACTGTAAGTTCCGCTGAATAACATCTTTCCTTGACAATATGTGTATATGAATAAATATTAAATTACGATAACATGGTAAATCAGTGAAAGTTGCAGAATTAAGTTATTCGTTCTCTCTGTGAAACGTGTTATGAGTTGATAGTCCATTTCATGGAAAGCAATTTTTCTTTAGAAAATACAAATTGCAATGACGTAGAATTTTACAAATTTCAATGGCGTAGAAATGATCGTCAACTGGTAATTAACAGTTCGATAATGAAATGTTACAACATAATTACTACGCTGTACCAACAGAAATTTTTCTTTCACCTAGAAAAACATGAATTTAAGAAGAAGAAGTTGTTGTAAATTGAAATTATTTTGTTAAATAAGGATTTAAAACGTAAAGGATCGTCACTTTACTGTTTGTGTGTACAAGAATTTTTTTTCATCTACTACATGTACTATACATATGGTAGAAAATATGACAAGAATTTTTTAAATGTTTAATAGTAAATCAACTTGTTCGAGGTATGCACATGTTTTACCTTTCAGGAGTTCGCTTAAATGATTGATAAGCGAGAAATAATGACTCGTATTTCAGTAATATAAATTCTATAAATAATTTTTGTCACTTTCCTTACATGTGAATCTCGGTGGCGGCGAGTCGTAAAGCCCCAGTAAATAAAATTACATGTGTAAATTAAAATAATGATTACTTTGTGATACCTTATTGGTCGTACCCTTATGATACTTCTAAATAAATATAATACATGAAGTATTTGTGTCTAATGTTATATGAGAATCTTTCATATAATACCAAAGAGAAAATAGATGGCCGTAAGGAAAATCACTATCCCAATATTCGAGAAATAATTTTATTAAGCTTTGATGTTCTGCATTTGTAATACAATAACCCTACGGCGTGTTTCATTTTCAGTGTTTTCATTTCCATAGCCTCGATGTAAATCACCTTACGACGGGAGTTATCTTCTAGGAAGTAAATTATTCGATGCTGAAACGCAAGCATCAGGCTTCCCTTCATAAAACAAAACAGCCGAAGGTCTTACCACGAACCTACTTTGAGTTTAGTTGCAGATTATTTCCCCTCAGAAACCTATCCTGAGGGAATAGAAACTAACCTCAGCCAAGTTCTTAGTCGATGACCTGTTGGTTAGTGAGCTAGCCACTGAGAGGATCTATGGGCAGCTCGACACTTGAGAGCTGCGCAAATACGTCACCCTTCGAATCGATTGCCACTAGGGGGTACATTGAAAGCGCTTAGTACCTCTGTAGACATTCCGAAAGCATTGTGTCATAATCGTCAAAAAATGCGTATACCACATCTTTATTTTACGTTCCTACACATCCGTACCGTACACTTTCATTTTAAGTTAAAACTGTATTTTTTGGTGGATTATATTTTGTTGAGCATACACTACTCATGAAGAAATAAAGTCAACTAACCGTTAATGGACAAGTGAAGAAGTAAATAAAAAGCTTTGTGATCCTAAAACGATAATAAAAATGAATTGAATATATGATTATTTAAGTTACAAAACCTCTTTAACGCCAAACTGTGTCAATCAATTTCTTTTTCAATATACTTCATGACACCTTTCTACAAATAATATCCATATTAATTTCGTTAACGGAGCTAAATAGCATGATATTCCTTAAGTAAAGGCTTTGCGTTTATTAACGACTGTCAAAAATTATGTGACCCTTTATAGGAACCATTCCTCTGTCCCTGATCTTTCGCCTCCTCCTTCCTCATCTCACTCGCCCTTATCTATTCCTACATCCACATCTCCTTCCAACCCATACATAGTTACAACTTGTGCTCAAGAGTGCGATGTGGTACTCGAAGGTGACAATCGCCTTCGGGAGCAGCGTGCGGGCTTCATCCTGGACTAGAAACTGTACCAATTTAATAATCACCTCTGAAATCTAACTTCGATTCTATTTCTCGAGAATCACAAACTCTGTGCGAAAATAAAATAAATGTATTTCATCATAATGTCCCATTCTTTAAAAAAAATTGAAATTCTTTTACACGAAAATATATTCGATTTGCTGTCTCACAGAACATTGGCTTTCAACTAACAGCTTCAATGATACTTATATTTCTAATTATTATTTAGCAAGTTCGTGCTGTAGACAAAATTTTAAAGGATAACATTCCCATGCAGGTAATAGGTGTATCTACGTTCGTAATGATATAATATCTGTCAGACTACAAGAACTTCTGCTTTCGAATTTTCTGTAGTTAATTTGACCAACATAGGTATTATTGTTTTATGTATTTATACAGCTCCTCAATCAAATCTTGATATATTTTTTCTGAATATTGAGATTATTTTAAAACATGTTACACGCAAATTCAAAAAAATATATCGTTGTATGTGAAGATTTCAACATAGATTTCCTGAGTGCTTCCGAATACACAAATTCACCCATTAATCGATTCAAGAATCTTATCTACTTCTTTAACCTTGTAACTACGATAAACGACCTCACTCGCCTCTTCAGTTCATCTCAAAAATTGCCAGATCAGATTATTGTCAAACATGAAGTCACCTATTCCTCCGAAGTGTTCAACTCCGGATACAGCGATTACGTTGCTCAAATCTTCACCGTTAAAGATAAACTAAAACCATTTAAAATCCTTTACAAGTATTTTAGAAAGATTTAAGACACAAATTTATCCATATTTATAAATTATTTGCGTGAGGAAACTTGGAAAGATGTTTAATATTGCCAAAACACTGACGACAGATTAAATATATTTATTTCAACATTCATAAAAAAATTACAAATGTAGTTTTCCAATAAAACAGAAATTAATTAACACAAAGAAATACAATAGATGGATCACCCAAGGGATAAGAATTTCTTAAAAAAAACAAACGTCGCTTATATTATCTTTCGAAAATCTATAAGCAACCACACGATTTCCATGATTATTTCCGTAAATATAAGACTATTCTCAGAAAAGTAATCAATACTGCTAAATTTATGGAAAGTGACAGGCAGGTACTAAAATCTAACAACCGGACGAAAGACGTATTGTTAAAAATTACAGGTCACTTGAAATCGAGAAGAAAACATTTCCCGGGAGGGTTTTTTAGTGGGTATGGTCGAGATATTCGGTGAGTCCCACACAATGGGAAGAGTCATTACGGCTCTCCTCTATGGTGCGAAACCGCATTTTTCCCCACCTGCAAGGGTTCTAATGACCTTGCTGTTGACGAGCCCTAAAGCCTCCCCCCAAAAAAAACATTTCCCGACTAAACGATGGCAAAATCATATGAAATCTACATGACATGGCAAATTTGTTTAATTATTATTTTTCAGAAGTAGGTAAAATAACTAATTTAATATCTCAAAACCAATGTCCTCCAAATATATCCACCCACGGTCCCCAGTCTATGTTCATTTCCGAAACTAACGCCAGTGAAATCATAAAAATCATCAGTTCATTAAAACACAAACTTTCAACTGGCAAGAATGATATAACAGAATTTTTTGTTAAATTTTCGTACCTCGTTAAATTAAATTCACTCATATATATATATATATATATAAATAATTGTTCTTTATCGGAAGGAGTGTTTCCTAACATATTTAAGACAGCTAAAGTGAAACCTTTATACAATAAAGGAAACAAACCAATATTGGTAATTATCGACCAATTTCTATACTACCCACTTTCTAAAAAATTCTTGAAAAAAAATCTATAAACGTCTTCTAGATTTTATATCATTTTACATAACATTTTCTCTGACGATAAACACGGATTTCGGAAATCCTATTCCACAACCAGAGCCATATTTTCTTTCTTAAACGATGTTATCACTACTCCTGACAATGGAAAAATTCTCAGAGTGTTTTTCTTGATATATCTAAAGCATTCGATGACATTGATTACGAAATTCTCCTTTCAAAATTGCAATCTTTTGTAATTAGTGGACTATCACTTCAATGACTAACTTCCTATTCACAAGATATATATCAACAGGTCAAAATATAATATACTGAAACTAAAGCACTTGAGCATTGCCTTTCAGAAAGAAAGCCACTTACTCACGGAGTCACCCAAGATTCAATTTTCGGCCCTATGCAACAAAAATGTTGTACGTGAACGACATATCATCTTCCACATCAGATTGCAAAATGGATCTTTTTGCTGATGACACTAATTTACTATGTAAACATGCAAATGCTCAAAGTTTTGTCTGACCTCTCAGCTTGATTCCATGCAAATCGCCTCATTGTAAACTCTGATAAAACAGAGTGTGTGTCATTTCACAATATCATCACAAAATATTTACCCCAGGTTTGTCTTTCATTCAACTGCATCCAATTAAAAACTGCTACTAATACAAAGATTTTAGGTCTCCATATTCAAGACCATCTCAAATGGAATTGTCATGTTGACAATCTTAATTTAAAATTAAGTAAATTGTATTACGCATTACGAATCTTAGTTAATGTTGTTAGTCCACACATTTCCAGTTGCGTATATTTTGAAAATGTTTACTCCCATTTACGATACGACGTTATCTTCTGGGGCAATTGCAGGCAGAGCGTCCAAACTTTCAGAATTTAAAAAAGGATGGTTCGGATAATTTGTAGATCTCACCCCTGAATCTCTTGTAAACCTTTATTTAAGTAATTAAATATTTTAACCCTTCCTTGCATTTATATTTTTGAAACCGTCATGTTTGTTAAGACCAAATTACTGAAGCGCCACCCTTGTTTCATACAAAACAGTTTTGTTCACGAACAAAATACTAGCAATAGGAATAATATTCATCATCCGAGAGCGTCAACCGAACTTTGCGATAAAGGGCCGTGTCATTTAGGAATTGTTCACTATAATTCCATTCTCAAAAATTTAAAAGATATTATTGAATTGAATCTCTTCAAATCTGCGGTTGAATACTACCACTGCACAAGTGCTTCTACACTATAGAATAATTTATTGATTTTAATAAGTACTAAAGCCTTCTTTTTCTTTATCACGCCATATTTGTAGTACTTTCAAAATATCTGACAACAATTTCACAACTATTTTCGTGCATGCGTGTATTGTCTCTTTTTATTCATACAAATTTAGTTGTATATGTACTCAACCCTGGCACGGTTGTGTACATTAATTCTGTAGCCCCATACTGGCCCGGGTTTTTCTCCGGTTTTCCTTCGAGTAGAGGCAGATTTTTTTTTATAAAGACTCGCTATGCTTTTGCCTAGAGGCGGCATCTATTGAAATAAGTATTCACGAATTTAATGTTATTTAATAGTTACGAATTATCAACAATACTTTCCGATTGATTTATAGTTTGATATTGTACTTGTGAAATGACACGTACTTGTGAAATGACTTTTTTGTGTTTTATTAAATACAATATTTTTTGTTATTATGTTAATACTATAACACGTGTCGAACTATTTTTATCTTTAGGAGTATGTTGAAATGTTAAATCCGTCTCTGCTTTCTGGCTCTTGATCGGAATTGATGGTATGGTTCCTTGCTTGCTTCCGGGGAGTAAATTAGTTTACTATCCTCCACTCGGTCATACGCAATTTGTAACTGCTTTTTTGAACATAAAGTTAATTATTGACTGTAAATATTCAGAATGGAGTTTTGATATAATTCCAGACTCAAATACGTTTTGAAAATGTATCTGATCAAAACAAGTTTAAAGTTCGGTGGAATTCCTGCCAGATTAATGAAAAGTGTTATTTTACGGTTTACATTTCACATGGAATGCAATGTATTTTGGTGCAAAAATTCTTTTTCTCTCACATAATGAAATAATTTATAATCAATAGTACTGCATATTTGCTGGCGAGAGAAATGTTCGACGTTGAACGATGAGATATGAAAGTTGCAGTATCCAGTTTTTGTGTCTTTTCGTGTAATGTGAGGAAAAAAATATTAAGCTTAATTTAAACTACTCGTATTTTCTTTTTACGTTTACTTCAAAAAATATGGAACAAAATTAACACAAAAATTAAAGAACAGTATGGTTATCTTTTTCCGGTACTTTCATCCGAAAAATATAATGAATACTAACTCATTTTTAATAAAACAAAAATTAGTTCAGTTGATACATTATTTTTAAGTGATGCGTAAGGCTAATAATTTGTACTCTACAAAATGCAACATAAATAATCTCTCATTTTTATCTCTATAAATAAATTGTCATTTTATTACCCACATTAAATTTATGTAATGATATATAATGAATTTCGATATAATGATCACAATATTTTGAAGTAACGAGCTGTTTTTGTCGCATCTTTGACCACAAAAGTAAAATAAATTTATACTTTTATGAAAATATAAGTAGTAGCTTCAAAATTAAGTGAAAAAGAATGCTTTTCATGTAAAATATTTTAATTACTTCAGATTTAACATTTTTAGGAAATTCGTTGGTTATATTCAATGTGTCACATTATTTACTATCTAATTTGCTAGGTGAAACAATCCAAATACAATAATGAGTGCTTTTATAGAATCAGTTCTTTAATGTTTTATTTTTCACATTAATATATCGGATGCTTTCAACTATGAAATGTTAATGTTTCTTATAAATTATGTATAAATATGGAGAAAATGATATATAATTCGTATCTTCCTTGAACATTTGTAAAAGTGCTTATCATTACATTTCTTCTTATATAGTTTTGGAATGAGAGATCAGAGTGCTCTGCAATGCATCAAGAGTTTTACAATGCTACGGCATTGAATGGAGAGAAATTATGAATATTCATATCTGAAACCAAAGGAATTAGAGAGCTTAATTTGCACTTATCATTATTGGAAACGAAGTGGGCTTGATATGACACCCTCACAGCCTCGCCAGAAAAGGTAGGTGAGATTATTGTTCAAAGAGTTCGTTTGGAGTCTTGAAATAGCCAGTACTGGCGACAAAAATTGAACAATGCATTATTCTGTGTGAAGTATGTGGAACAATGAGAGCAGGGGAAAGATGAAAATGATTTAGTTGACTATAGCAGCCAGTAAAAAGATATGGGTATACAATTAAAAAAAAATTAAAAGTTACAATAATTTTTCAATAAATAGTATCAATGAAAAAGGCTTAAGTTTTACAAGAGCTAAAAATGTTAGAAATCCTATGTACCCTATAAAGTTTGTGCAATCTTTTTGCTCCTCTAGTTCACTTTTGTAGTTCTGCAATGCATCCCTCGTAATCGGCTTACCTCCGTTTCAAGAAGACAGACGACTATGGGACTGCTGTGGTCTGCGAGGAAAGCAGGAAGCGAGTCGCAGTCGTCAGATAGTATTTTCTCCTGCTTGTCAGCAAATACGAAAATGTATTACGTAAAGCTACAATGATGTTCAGTGGGGAAAAGTAATGTTTTGAAAGCGTGATGTAGTGTAAACATAATTTATAGCGGTGAAGTCTTACGTATTTGGATGACAAAATTCATTTCGTTTTATATATTACGTCTTCTCACTCTCTGATTGTCTATGATAACATTAATATTATTTAAGATGTGCAGATCATATTGAATAAAATCTAAAACCACAGGTAAATTACTGGATTACTTTCAGGTTACTATACACGTTACTATAGTTGTCGAACAACCTGTTTACCTATGGTTTTGAATTGTCTTTAACATAATCTGTACATCTTAAATAATATTAAAATTCATTTTGGTTTTACGCGGTGAAACACCCTCATCATCACAGTGTGGTTTGCCTGAATGTTGAGCTTAGCAGGTGAATCAATTTGGATACATTTTCTCCTGTCTATAAAGAAAACTGGGAAACAACAAATAAGAATGTTTTTCGTAAGTAAAATAAGATTCTTATAAGTATATCTTAACCCATAACCATGGCAGGTAATGCAAATGTGAAAACTCAATGATGATGGGGATGTGAGCAATATTCCATGAACAATCAGTTACAACCCTATTGAGTATTACTGCTCCACATCGTTGGCACATGAAGCATACGTGATCATGGTAGAATTATTTACCTATCCCTCTGAACTACCAATGCAGACTAGTCGATCCGACCCGCACGGTTTACTGCGGTCGTTATGTAGGTTCCCGTTAATTCTGGAAGAACGCGTATATGCCCTGCGGTGAGGTGAACACTGGCAATTACCTGTGACACAAATTGCTGGACAACCTGACGTAGTTTTTGCGTTGATTACTCACCTTTCTCGAAAGAATCTTAACGCCTTATTTCCTGGCGCTCGCAAAATTTTGCCGATGCAAATTTGTTCATGCACTAGTCGATTATATACAGATCAGCGTCATATTGATAGCGTATCTGCAGATACTGGTTTGGAAATTTTGTTTCGTACACCAAACACTATTTTTTTGAAAATAATTTAAATGCGTTAGATGTATACTTGACGTTCAAATCACGCAAGATTTTGTCTTGTAAATCTCATATTTTACTTAATATTTTAATGTAAGGTGTCAAAGGGTTTTAATGTAAGGTATTGTAGCTAAGTTGGTGATATTTCCCGATTGAGATTATGACCAATCTTCACATTTAATGGTTAATTGCCCGAAAAACAGCTAATGTCACTCACATTCACTTCAGTGAAGGCATATGATTGATAACACGTGGGAAACCACTTAGTCAGATCTTTCCCATGGTTGAGGTCGGCCATTAAATAGGAGGTTGTACGTTGCTGTAGTCACCTTATTTAGATGCCTAGGAAAGTCTCAATCCTTCTCTCAGAATTAAAATAATTTTTCATTGACCATGTCTTTTCTTAATTAAATTGTATCGTAAAAGCGACTTGAGATATATTATTGCGTAGAGTTGACCAGACACGTCTTGAAAGAGCTTCTTTCCTAACACTGATGGGTTTATTTTATGGCTCATGTGAGCAATATTAAGGACATGTTGAAAATGTAACTTTCTCGTCCAGATAACATTCTAGAAAGTAAAGTAGGAGGTCAATTGCCTTGTGAACTTGAAATTTATGATCTCTTCCTATTTTGTTATATGCAACTCTGATATTCGAAAGAAGGTTGACCATAAACAATTTACTGCGATTTCTTCATCTATGAATCATTCAATATGGAAACAAAGTATTTTCTACTCTCTGTTTTATCGTTTAACTAATTGTGCGATAAAACATCACTTTTGTCGTTAATAAAAGAAGTTGGGCCATATTACCATCACTTAGTGGTAATATAACCCAAAGATGAGGATTGTAAAATCAATCTTCTCCTCGCGAAAAATGATTGGAAATGCCATGGTAGAGTTTTTTTCTTACACTTACATAGGCATTCTACCACATCAAGATATTTTATTTCCAAGAGTTTCCTAAATTGATGCACGATAAATTCTAAAAAATTAGGAGGGTCATAATACTTTCCGATACTTTACATATTATTTGGAAGTTTTTCTGAAATTACAACTATAACATACTAAAATGGGATTGAGAAAGACTTAGCTGATTAGTGAATGATACTTATGAATGTTCACCGAAGTGTCTTTGAGTTCACAAGGATTTAATACATGTAAAAAAATTACTAAAGCATATTGAATCATCGGTGTATTTTATTGAAAAGTTTTTCACAATAGTTTCAATTACTTTGTAATATTTTTAACAAACAAAATTCATTTTATGAAACAAATTATACATTACTGATGAGATATGTGAGTTCCAGTTACACTATTTATGCTAATACAGCCTGAAAATGAGTAAATGTTTGTTTTCTTATTATAACAAAAAATATTAAGATATTTTAATTATTGTATCTTGCAGTTTTATTTCCCAAATATATTTTGCAAATAACGTTTGAGTTTGTAATGAATGGAACGACGGAATTATTTAGGTGAAATTATCCACCTTTTCCATCTCACTAATTTTCCATCTCATTGCACCTAGGTAGATGCGTTCTCATTTTCTCACTAATTTTAACAAAGTTCCAGTGTTCTGGAGTGAGCAATGAAGAAAACTCATTTCCGAGCTCATTGATAACGCATTACGAATTTGGGAAAATTTGTAACTAAGTGCAGTTTTCAATTCAGAGAGGTAGTAATAACAGATTCAACGGTTATATTTATCCAGATACACTTTTCAAAATATTTTTTTTCTCTTAATCTTGACCATAAATTGAAGCTCATGAAACTTTGCGACTATTGCAACAATAAAGTATACCTTGTCATATAGTAATTTGTAGCATTACTAAAATATAATTTTTAATTTATTTTGAATTTGAAAACTATATTCTTCCCCCATTTACATGTTTAATACGACATTTGACGCAAAATATCTGAAGATGGTTTTATAATTTGATTCCTTTTACTGCAGAGAATCGGCATATACGATGTTCCGCTTCTGCCACGTGTAACTTAAAATGATTTTTTCTATGCTGAACAAGAAAGTCAAAACATGGCTCCTAAAAATGCCTTGCTGACATAAGAGCTTAGGACTGTAACGTAGAAACTCCTTGTTTATGTCATCTCCCGAATACATTTATGTCGACAGAGAGAAATTTCTTCTCTCGAGTAGGGAATCGAACTTCTGTAAAGGTGTGGTAAAAATGTAATGCAGCAATGTCTCGTTCCTTCTTATGCAAAAAGTATAGTTGTGGCATATAAATGGAAAACGTTCCAAGTGTCAAAACCATGCTGTTACAGGAGACACACGAAATTGATTAAACGCCATGAATAAATGTAACAAATTATGAAAAGAATCATCATAGATTACATGTTTAATTTTGCAATTAATGGTACTTTAAAAAACAAAGTTATATCCAATTATAGAGTACTAAATAATAAAAATTTCGGGAAATTAGTAAATGACACCAACGGTTTAGAAAAAACGCTCCAAATACAAAGTATAGTACCCAAAAGAGTGTATGTGCTGTGTCACTTCGAAAAATTATAAAAAATAAAAATATATAATAATATCAATTTCTCCGACTGTTGCGGCATAATACGTGTTAACTTTGCGACAATGTATACGCCACGTCAGTTTTGGATGTCACAGCAATAAAACTAACAGATGACACTTAGACCGATTACCTTAGCATTGGCTTTGTCAAAAAGTACTTTTTTTTGGAATAAACAAAACTAAATATTTTTTCGCACTTGTGAGAATAAATAATGTTCATTTTCGAGATAGTTGTAGGAGTCATTTAGGAAAAATAAATAAAACGAAGAAAAATTTTCAAGATGAAGCAATTCAATTATTATAAATTGTGTCTTTTTACGTAACAAAGTGCGGAAGAATAGAGACAAAAATGTATTATTCCAGAAAATATATTCATTTTGTATTACAGGATATTATTCTAATGTGCACCACCTAAATTACTATTAACGACCCTTTTGCAATGCATTGTACCTTCTGTTAACTCATGTTTTCTTTGCTTTTTATAAATACAGCAACAATTGATAACATTCAGACAGGTGAAAATATCGATGAGCCGGGAATCAAATCCGAACTCCTGCTTTGATCGCAGGGGTGTTAATCACAACCATAGGCCTTCTGCAACTGCGCACCATTTCCACCCAGACCTAAACACCGGAATACCAGAGATGCATTCCCCTACAGGACATATGTGAACCAGGCGACACACTATGTTGTGTGCGATTAATACAGGTTTCACACGAACCTACGAGTTAAAGGTTGTTATGTACGTACATGTAGGGACGTGTGAAACTGATTCTTCAGCGTACGTAGCATAATACGATTTTATTGATATAGATTCACTATTTTGACCAGGTGATTCGACCCACTCACCAACTACTCGTACTTTAAAGAATTTTCGCGGACTGTCAAATTTGTTGATTGAAAATCCCTTTTTCATCTCGATAAAATGATTTTCTTTCGTATTTCCCTTTCTTTAGTAACAAATCGTATCCAAGTTCATGGTCCACGTTTTCTTACATTCACTTCTGTCTAGGTAATATTGAATTATTGGCTCCCATTTTACATACTGATGTTTCTATTCTCAACGCAGTGGGCAAAGCAATTTACCCTCTCTCCCACAAACATCAACTTATTTAATTTCCTTATCTTTAATCTACTTTACTTCTGCTGAACAATAATTAGAACACATAATATCCCACAAATATTTAGAAATAATTAAAATTATCCATATTAATTAATACATTTATTGAAATACGAGTATATTTGCCTCGTGATATCTACGCGAAAAAACAACACAAATACAAATAAATGAAGTAATATCACGGTGAAAGGTGTGTAATGTGCATATATTTTAATAAACCTTAAATTTAATGCTCAAAGACTAAGAGAGTGAAACGAATGCATTCATGTAATATTAAAAAATTCATCAAATTTTTTAGAGCGTATAACATTTAATGTGCTATAAGTAAATGGAAAGAACCGAAGATTATAGGTATCCAGAATCACGAATTTTAATATTTCACCCGACTCGCATTCATCTATGAAATTCACATGCATCAAAATCCTATGTTTGTTGTAGAAAAACACGAATCTGCACACCTGCCGTTTCAAATGAGAAAGCAAAAACCACATTTGACCACACATCCATAAGCCACAGAATTATGGTTTGAGTATAACCCCACACTCCAACAAATTGGCGCTGGAATCGATAACATCTCAGGGGAGAAGTCTCCAGACTGATAAATCGATTACCAATGCCATCACGTATACTGCTATGCAGTAAAGGATGGTGAAATGTGTCCGGAAGTGCGTGCTAGAACACAGTAATGGAACGTGTACCTTTCGTACATCATGACTCATTGTTCTATGACTTATGGAAGGGAATGCTATCAGGGAATATATTTCACACAGTAACTCTTCAGAGAAAAAGATTTCTACTACAGAAATCAGTATTTTAAAAACATGATATAGGTAAACTATATTATACTATAAGAAAATTTACATGTTCATTTATTTTCAATGATGTATATAATATTGAACTATCACCTTCTTTTACCATTGACGTAAACATAAATGTTGTATTAACCCTCTTCCTTTTTCATTTGGCTTGCATTATTTCACTGTATAAGTAATGAAATTGTTACAATGTTTCTTTTTAAATTTGATGGATTGTACCAATCCAAATCTGATGCACATATCGGAATGTTTAAAGAAGAGAATTAATTACTATTATTCAGCATATAATAAATTTTATAACTTTTGTGACTGCAGTATAGGAGCATCGAACCAATACCTTTAACGTGTGTGTCTTCCACTTCCTATTACACAGTAAGATCATCACCAGTTTTAAACACAAAGGATCGTAAATTGAGTCGGTCATCTCTCTTTCCCATAAAAGCCTTTCGTGTAAAAAGCTTTCAACTTTGGAGAGCATTCAAGATTTGTCTCCTTTTCATAAATACTAATAAAATCATGTGATGAAAAAGTGACTCCTATAAACTTCCTTGCTGTCATATTTTTCCATTCCGTTGATATTATTAAAATTTCGAAAATAATCTCTGTAAGTCTGATTGGTGGGGAAAAAGTCAGAAGAAAACATGAAATGAGAAGCGACTCAATTATATCCCAAGAGGGAGACGTAGATTGAATAGTTTTCTTAAGAAATATACAATATACGTGGCAACTTTGTTATTTTTGTAGTAGTAAATAGGAAGTATCTTTTCCAACTGTACAATGAATGAACGTATTATACATAACAGTTTATTTAAATAAAAGACGGTGTTTATATGTATTCACTATTTATCCGAATATTCATTTTGAATAGAAAATTGGTAGGAAGTTTTTTAAGAGAAGACATAGAAAACTGAAAAAAATCTCCTCTCCATCAAGAAAATTGTAAAATTATCACATGTTCAAAATTATCACCACATAAGAAACTTTTTTGTTATTAAAATAACATAACAAAAAATCATATAAATTAAATTATATCATATTTTTAAAAAAAAATTGTCCAGATTCTCCCGGATTTTTCACCTCGTTCTTTTGTCTTTCGTTCCTAGAAGAAACCATTTTTTTTTTGGTTCANTATATATATATATATATATATATATATATATATATATATATATATATATAAATATATATAAAGCAAATACGTAAGAATACTGCAAATGATTCAAGTCCTTCTTCAATCAAAAACAATGTTAAAATTATTGAACGTGTAACGAAAGCTTTTAGAAATGTGCACTGTTATTTAGGGTTAGTATATTATTAAATATATTGCTTCTTTATTAAAATATATTTTTGAAATGAACGTGAAGTTCTGCAGTGTTGCACAGTTTGCGTTACGCGAACAATGTGATAACCAGAAGGTAATTTGTAGCAGCAGAGCACGAAATGGAGTAATTCCTCGTAATTCCAAAAATTATATTCTAAGCACTCTAAAAGTGAGATAAATATCACAACGACGACATATGAGATGCATAAACAATTTTTGTCGTGATGGAATCTTCGCAAATGAGAAATATTTAGTAAACTTTCATCATTAAATTAGTTTAATCCATATGAAATGATCGATGCACCAGCCGATCCGGTTTCACACGGTAGTCGTTATATTGTGCGGTTTACCCCTTTTCATAATTTAATTTACATAGAATAAAGTAGTAATTAAAAAACATTTCGTAGTGAGCGTAGACAAAATAGAATCAACATTATGTCGGAATCTCAAGTTTCTATTCCTAATAGTGTTTGTTTTGCATTGATAAACGAATTATTAAGTGATTGTCAGTCAGTTAATGAAAGTTAAAACTTTTAAGTGAAATTTCTGTATGTCAATTATGTACATACTAGTACATCACCATTTTCCTCTGATCATTGCTGAACTTTTAAGTTAGATGTAATTTATCCTGAATCCTACTAAAACAATACAGCGCATTTCAGCAATCAGAAATTAAATTTTTCCGAAGATAATCTTTTTTTTTAAGAATTAGTTCATAATTTTCACATATTGCCTTCCTTTAAAAATAAAAGTGAATAAAGGGAGATACAAGGCTATCATTCAAATGATATTGTTCGACCGCGAGTTGAAATGAGACGTAACCACAAGTGCTCAGTACGGGGTTTCACAGCGTGGCAGCGCTGGTGCAGAACGACTTGCCGTCTGCGTATCGTCGTAGACTTCATTCCGCCTGACACAAGAGAGTAGTAGAATGAAGGGGAACGTATTTCCTTGTTGTTTGTGTGGGTTGTGAACTACAGAGACAGTTTTGCAGAAGATTACTGATCAGGACGCGGGACTCATAGTTCAATGGTTTAGTGTAACCATTTCCTAAAGAAATAAAAAATAAACAGTAAAAATTATTTTGAAAACAAACTTTTATTTAAAAAGAACTGCACTAAAAAATAAAAAATCATATTCATTAAAATTGGAAATCAAAAAAGTTTTTTCACAAAAAAGTCCCTCCGTCACTTATCATATAGACCAGGTGAATAGGATTATAATTCGCGGAAAGCTAGAAATGGTTTTAATCACTTCTTCCAGCAAAGCATATTTAGAAAAAAAGTTTATTAAATTCTGCGTCGAATGGGTACGTTATAAGTGAAATGGTGTCGACGGGTAAAAGTTCTGGACAAATTATAAAAACTGATTCTTTTTTCACTTTTTACAAAAATAGCACTTTTGCCTTTTTGTCCTCATTTTTTGTGATGTTAAATCAAATTTATAAACTATTACACTGTGTTTTATGTCTTATGTCATCAAATATTGGGAAGAAAGTAACATTTAAGTTTTTTGGACTAAATTTTATTTTCTCGTTTTCTTCCGAATAACTCACGATACATCTCTCAGATGATGACACTAATAAGAATTTTATGTTGTTTGAATGAGCATATTTCATTTAAAATTACGCAAAGTTATATCTATGTAAATTCAAAAATCTTATTGTTTTACATTTTTGTCAAAAGATGCATATTTTGACTTTGAAAAACAGATTTGTTACGTAAAATGCATTACATTACAAATAACACTACGAAAAATAATAACTTTTACGTGGTGCATTGTAAAATCTTTTCCCATGAATATCGATTTTTGGATATACTCATATTCTTATGCTTATGATAACTTACGAGTATATCCTTACCTGTTTATCAACACAAAAACAAAGTATGTTCCAGTATTTTATTTAAATACAGAATACTAGTATTTGAATTTATGGACAACAAAGACAATATATGAACAAGGACTGTATCTTTACTGTAAATTGACATTTTTAACAGAATGCTAATCCACGCAAAGAGGACCAATGTAAGTTCATATTTTCCGTTTCACAGATACCCATGTCTCCTTCCCAATTACGTCATTCAAATCAAGTGGTTTAGATGGAAGAGCCATGTGAATATTCACGAATAATTAATACATTTTTAAATGCATAAAATCATTAATTTAATCAATATCATTTTTCTATTTGCATTTTGTTGTGCTGCCGGTGCTGCCGGTTCTGCCGGATAATGTTTGTTGAAATCATTGAAAAGTTGTATTATCTTCTTAGTTCATCTTTAAATTAGTAATTTTTGTTAGATTTATGAACAACGACATCTAGTAGTGACAATCTAATTTGTAACAAAACAGTTATATATGAATAAAGTATTTGTAACTGGGAATTAGTCTGACTCCGTTTGTTAACCTGCAAGTGGTGGACAAATCGAAAACCGCGAAAAAACGCACTATCTCTTCAGAATGTTCAATGATCTCTATAAAAATATTAAATAGCTGTTGTACATTACAGTTTTAATCAACTTCATCGATTTAAACGATTCATAAAGTAAGTATTTTTAATACATTAAAAATTCTCCTAACAGGCAATGTCTTACTTCTCTGTCTGTCGGCAGTGCTACCTTTAGCAATGTCATTACACACACACATTAAAAATATCAAAAGCAATCATTGAATATGTAATATCACTATTTATATATAGTGCATACAAACTTTTATTGGAAAATATTTTATTTATTCCCCATCTTTTTTTACCCATTAATGCAAAACCCCTAATTTGAATGTTGAAGAAACACATTAGCATAATTAGACATGCTTGTTTAAAAGCACGCTGTCACTGAGTATAAAAATACATGGACTATAATTATGAATACAATTATATTGCATACTATTACCGCTCACTTGTTCTTCCCTCTTTTGTCGTGTGCCTTTACTTTTTTAATTGTGCGGACTTTTTTCTGAAATCAAGAACACGTTTATATAAAAAGGATGTTTATTTTCGTCTTAACATACTATTCATTATAGGCATTACTTTCATATTGTATTTAAATGTATTTTTTACATTCATATAATACACAACCCATATTTTTACTTGGAACCCCATGATGTGTCTCATGAAATTACGGCTCCTTGTGAGGATATGGACTAATTTGTACAACTCGGCATAGCGGAGTGGCGTCTTAAAAATAAACAAGAATAGCATTTCACCTACGGCAACGGCAGAGCAGGAGCGGAGGCAACGACAGGGTAGGAGATGTCGTTCGTTTTAAGACTTATTGCTGATCAGGATTGGTTTGCTAGTAAGGAAGTAAGAGTGCGCACTTTTAAAAGAATATTAGTTTGTATATTTACGGTTTTGTGCTCAATAAATGCAAAATACGTGCCTATTCGTAACACTACGCCACGGCCCCCGTGTATTATTTATTAACAGACAAGGAGTTTATGTTTCAAACTTTCTATGAAAGATTAGAATTCTTATGCTGCGCTAAAGGAGGAAATTTCAGCAACAATATACGACGTACAAAGCCAAAGAATAGGAGAGGAGGCAGTTGAGAAGGTGCATTTTGACCATAGACATATTGAAGGAAATGTAGTCAATGTGATATATGAGAGGATGAATACTATTTTGGATGTGATGTCTATAAAGGAAAAAGAAGTAAAAGTAAAATTGACTGAGATAAAAGAAGTAGGTAAAATGAATTGTGAATCTCACATACAAAAGATTCAGGAATCCTTGCAAAAAGTAGAGGTACGAATGGAGAGGTACAAGGAAGATAGACGAGGAATTTCGGTAAGAAAATGAGAGGAATAAGAGAAACACATACGCAGGAGTAGTTATACAAGAAACAGAAAAACAAGAGCAGAAAAATCCTTTACATCCGAAGGAAGACAAGAAATGGAAAAACGTTAGTAGAACAAATCAAGACTTCTATGACGAACGAGCAGATGACCGTAAAAGTGGATTCCATAAAGAGAAACAACGGAGAGATAATGGTTCTACTGCCTAATAAGAAAGAGAAAGAACAGTGTGATGCAGAAGATAGTAAAGAATGGAATGGAAAACAGTGTGAATATGGAAATAAAGGAGGTAATACTTAGGATGCCGAAGATAAAAATTATGAATGTTGAATCTGAGGAAAAGCAAGAAGATTTATTGTATGATATAGCAGATAAAAATATCAGAGAAGAAGAGAGAGAAGATTTTGTAAAAGAAACGAAGGTACTCTACAGACAGAAGTTCAAAGAAACAATCACCAGAAGACGTGATTATACAGGTAAGTGGAAAGCATTATAAAGATCTGAAAGCGCAAGGACGAATTTACGTACCTTTGAGGAGTTATAAGATGTATGAGGATATCACTCCTGTTAGATGTTACAGGTGTAATAGATTTGGGCATATTGCGGACAGATATCTTGAAGAAAAAGAATCATGCAGTTTGTGTGCGCGCGCAGGACATTCGTACAGTTCTTGTAAGTTTAAAGAAGAAAGGAGAAGATGTATAAACTGCATAAGAAAGAAGTTAGATCGGAATTATTCTGTAACCAGATTAACAAAGAGATTGTCCAGAGTACAAACAGGATCAAAAAAAGGGGTACAGAATAAAGTGATTAAAATTTGGCAACAAAAGTTACAGGGGAGTAAAATAGCAAAATTAGAGATTTCAAAAATAATGGAAAATAAAGATGTCGAAGTAACCTGTTTATAAGAGTATTGTTTCATGGAGGACAATCTTGGCATTTGTCATTGACCTACGGGGATGCTAAGGATGCCTGGTATGCAATTATAATACGAGATCTTAAAGCGGATATTTTGATATAATAGGGAAATACTTGAGTGACACAGTGTAAGTCATTTTATATTCAAAAGGGAACATAGAATTCGTAATTATTAACTTGTATATTTAATTTAATAGGAATACATCAGAGTTTTTACGAGTAATGGCAGATATTTTAAAATACTACCAGAGGAGTGAAATTTTGTTTTGTCTCGATGGCAATGGGAGATCAAAATTATGGGGAGACCAGTTGACAAATAGATGAGGGCAGAAAATAGAGAAACTCTTATTAGTAAATGATTTATAATATTTTTGGACAATATAAATTTGTGAGTGAGAACGGAAATTCAACTGCACATCTCACTTTAAGCAACAATTTAACATGGGTGAAAGTTGAGAATTGGGAAATAGGTTTCGGAGCGGAAAGTGACCATAAGGGAATCCTCATAAGTATAAATGAGAAATTACATGCAGAGGAAGTCGAGGAGGAAAGATGTTGAAACTATAGTCAATTAACTGGAAGAAATTTGAGCAAAAGATGAAAAATTTTGAAATAGAATGTGAGATCCATGGAGACAAGGAGAGAGAAAGTGTGAATGATATGGTTGACAGAATACAGTTAACTTTATTAAAAATCTGTGCTCAATGTTCGTATCAAAAACATAATACATTTAAAAGAGGTCAACGATGGTGGTGCCAAGATCTTACAATGCTCAGAAAAGAAGTACAGAGATGTAAAACGGACATGCAGTTTGCAAGAAAAGCATATTATGCGATGAGTTATTTTGAAAAGAAGTATAAGGATGCGAGGAGATAATATAAGAGAATAATAAACAGCTAAGAGGGAAAGCTGAAAATCATGTATGGAAGGTAGCTTGCAAAGAAATGTCTGGGGTTTATCGTATGTAAATGAAGTTCAAAAAGTGCGTCGGCGGGACTAATACATACCTTCAGACAAAATACAAATGAAACAACGAAATGGGAGGTAACATGTCAGTTACTTTTACAAAACTTAATAAAGGAAACAGAATTTGGTGATTTCGGTGGCATTGAGGAAGAGGAGTGTCCAACTGGGTATGAGGAAATACAAATGCTAAAAGTGGAAGAAAAAGTGCAGAACCTGGGAAATCGTAAGGCACTTGGTTTTGATTTCATAAAATACGAGATTATTAAAAAGGGAGGGAAAAGTTTGTGGAAAACATTTTTGATTTTATTCAACAAATGTCTAGAAGAGACTTATTTCCCCAAATGTTGGGAAATAGCACAAATAAAACTTTTTTTAAAAGAGGAGACGAGGATCCCAGGTCACCTAATTCGTATAGACCAATATGTCTCCTTCCGACTGTTGGGAAGATTTTGGACAAAATATTGACAGAGATAATATGTTATTTTCTAGAACACCACCAAAAATTGGCTCAAGGACAATATGGTTTTAGACGAGGTAGAGGAACGGAAGAGGCGTTGCAAAGTTCAGCGGCGCAAATAAGTGAGCGACAATCAAAACATTGCATGTGTGTTTATATATAAAAGCAGTATTCGACAGTGTGGAGTGGAAGTTAGCTTTAGATAATATGAAGAATATGCGACTACCTGACTATATAAGAAAAATGGAATATTATTATAAATGACTCATTATTGTTGCTGGAAGAGGAGAATATCGGATACGTAGCGTATGCGGACGATATTGCGATATTAGCAGAAGGAGATAGTCGGGAACAAGTTGAAAGCAGAACAAATGAAATACTAGTGAAATGTTAGTCAAGAGTTATATTTAGAAATCTTAAAAGAGAAAACAAAAACAATCTGGTTCGGAGGTTCAACTAATGATGGAAAAAGGGAGCCAATAATACGAATTGATGGATGTAAATTAAAAATAGTAAGGTACACAAAAATTTTAGGTGTATATATCGATGAAAAGTTACTCTTCAACCAACATTTTGAATACGTGCAGATAAAAGTGGAGAGGGTTTACTATGCTCTGCAACGTATAGGATATGACAGATTCAACATTGAGGACAAAGATCTGCTCGTTTTATACAAAGGAGCGATACGATCAATAATGTGTTATGGAAGTACTGTGTGGGGTCATCGTGTTGTACGACAGTACGTAGAAAAGAGTCACAAAGTTTATGCTTGTTGCGGTTAAGTGGGTGTTACCGTACGGTTTCCACCGATGCATTACAGATTGTAACTGGGGTGTTGCCTATCGACCTACATCTACAGAAGGTAAAGTTTTGGAAATTATTGAAGATAACAGGAACAATAAACATTAATGGACTGGAATTAAAAAAAGATGACAAGAATCCGAGAAGCCACATAACATCAGCTTTAATGAACGGTTGACAGATACGCTGGACTAATTCAATTAAGGATGGAGAGACATACTCGTATATTAAAAACGTCCAGTTTGCTTGGAAAAACAGAAAATGGTTCCAAACTAGCAATACATTTAAAAAGTTTATTACAGGACATGGAAATTTTAGAACTTACCTCCGAAGATAGAAATCTCTTAGATTGCGGTGAACCTCACCGCTAGGTAACAGATTAAACATGTTACGTCGAATGAAAATGGGAGACGGGACCGGGGATCGAACCCGGGACCTTGAGCTTTGCGCGCTCATGCGCCTACCGACTGCGCCATCCCGTTCGCTACCCGTGCCCGTNTCCTAAGGGAGTCGCCTCAGATGAGGAGTTTAGTCTCTACGAGGCCACCTCAGAGGTCTTTGGGTTTCACAAGTTGAATGAGAATGGTAGACGGGCACGGGTAGCGAACGGGATGGCGCAGTCGGTAGGCGCATGAGCGCGCAAAGCTCAAGGTCCCGGGTTCGATCCCCGGTCCCGTCTCCCATTTTCATTCGACGTAACATGTTGAACTTACCTCCGAAGAATAGGAAAAATTGACAATGAGAATTGTGTTTGCCAAAAAGGTGAGGAAACTGCTGCCCACATACTATGGGATTGTGAGTTATACGGAGCGGAGAGAGTACAATTTTTAAAAGTTACAAGAAAATTGATATGTTAAATTTAAGAGATAGGGAACGTAAAAAAAAATTTGAAATCTTTCATGAATTTGTAATACAGGAAGGGACTATTAGGGACACATTTACAGATTAAATAACCCAGAAGAAAAATTCAGTATTATAAGAGATGTATTAAAATTAATGATTATTGTGGAAGACTCTTGGTGATAAATAAATGAAAAAAAATCATATAATACACATATTTTTGCATATGTTAGTCTCCAGGGAAAATATAGAATATACAGTACGCTAGAAATCAATTAGTCAAGGGAAGGTTGGAAAATTGTTAGTAAAAGGAATGAAATGAAGAGCTATGATCGTTGTCTTATTTAGATTTAATATTCGTAAGACTAGCTATCATTTAGCTATTAAAATGCTCATTTTAGAAATAGCGATATATATTATTTTACTATTAGAGTTTCTGCAGTTTTTTAAGGCTTCAAAAATTAATTCATATATTCCTTTAAAAAACATTAGTCACCCATTCCCCCATTGTGAATATCGTGCGTTGAAATCGCGCTCTTTTCGAAAACAGTTGCAGGCACTAAATCGTGTTATTTCTATTGGAAAAAGGTATAGCGCAGTCTGCTATTCTCAGCCGTAGACTACATGCTTGTATTTTGATTTTAAGCATATTTTGGAGGTTAGGGTTTGTTTTACAAATTTTTTTTTTGCGTTTTATTATTATTATTGCAAAATGTATACAATTTTACCTCTTGGATTCAAAGCCAGGAGAAGAAATTGAGTGAATCGTGTAATACTTTGAAGTAATAAAGCCTTTCACTTAAAACCGAAGTTTATCTTGTAAGGCAAAACACAATCAAGAAGAAAAAAGTATCAGCTGTTTTAAAATTAAGACCTTACCTACCAGACAAGGAATCAAAAAATTGTAAGAAGATATACTTGGATACGAAGCAATGACTGAACAGATCCTTCAAAAAGTATTGAACACATCATTCCACATACATTCTACATAAGAGACGTACTGAACTGAATGTTATAAGGTTATAAAACCTAATTTTTAATACAAATTCAAATTGCTTTGTTGCTCACAATCCTATCTACAAATAAATTAAGTCCAATTTTGTGAATTGTTATTATTATGCAGTAATAATTTAGAAAAAATTGACGAATAATAATTCATATTGACGATGCTAAATGACTTCGATTGCATATTATCCCATGTCGTTCCAGTGTGTATCCAAGCAGGGTTCTTTTATTCATGCGAAACCTTAGAGAGGTGCACACAGTCCTGAGAAAAAGTAGAACATCTGAAACATTCACCCTTCAGTTTGTGTGGGAGGAAATAGGATCGAGTACACATCAGAGCACCCTAGCCACAAGTTTTACGATGATCCACTTCAAAACATAATGTATGGTGAAGTATTGTCTGGCTACTTTTGCCTTCTGTTGCGCATTGAGATATCTCATCTCTAAAAAACGTGTTCCCTGAATTGTATTACCTTCTCAAGTGAATAATTATCTACTTTGTTATATTTCCTGTCTTCATAAAAGATTAAATTCTTCTGTGACTATCGACACAAGTTATAAGTTCTCCTTCTGTTTTAGCTTGTGAAGAGATTTATTGGCAACGAGTTACAATTTATATATTGCTTTAAAATACTGCTGTATTTCAGAATATTTTCGTTGGGAGTTGTACTTGTCAGTACTGTATTTTTCAATTGGTTGTTAAAACGTGTTTTTCATTTACGACTGATACATTTAAACAATTGTATCAGAATTGTTTAACGGGCAATTATTCTCAAATGTAGTTACACGNCAGAATTGTTTAACGGGCAATTATTCTCAAATGTAGTTACACATGTATCAAATTGTATCAATACAAGTGTGTGTGTTGTGAGACATTATTAATCCGCTTTATGTGGTTATATTTGGCTCTCTCATACATCCTGTTTCTTCTCTACAGAATTTCTTCCATCCAGCCGTCAATTTCTTTCTCCATCCCTCATCAATCTACGCCTCTCTAAAACCAGTGATGGATCACACGCTCAGACGATGAGTTCCGTCTGGTTAATTCTCCATGTTTTTTAGAACAACACTCCTCATAATTGAACATATATTGTGTATGAATTGTGTGATTCAAAGTATAAATTACACGG
>NNCF01130071.1:7639-21117 GCA_002313205.1 Laupala kohalensis | reverse complement strand
AAACGTTTACGAATATTCGTTTTTTCATTGATCTATTCAACATAATGCAATTGAGTTTGAATAGAGGTACAATCTATTGTGCGTAATGCACCGGAGGAACGTCCAAATAGTGGAACCAAGGTAACAAACTTTATGAAGTTGGCAATAATATTAAATAAATATTAGTTTAACGAACTTTCATTCGATCTCAGTAAATATGAGATAAAAGTTAGTGTATTTATTTTTCTTATTAGTGTTATTGCAATGTCACAAATAAATTTTCAAACAATTATAAATTTTGGTTTTAACTTAAAGGTATATTATCATTCAATTATAGGTTAACATATAATTCAGCGATAAAATAATGTACTTCAATTTCTATCATTACGTCACCATTATGTATTGGGAAAATTATGTCACTCGTTCCATATGCAACAGGACACTCGAGCATGGCTGTGAAGTCAGAGGAAACGAATTTGTGAGGTGAACACGCCCAAGTTGAAACAAATAAGCTTGGTGGATTTTTTCGTAACAATTTGCCGCGTATTTGGTCGAAAAAATATGCTTTATTATTGGAAATGAATGACGCATTTTCTGGTCATCTTCTTGCTTCTATAGTTTATAAGCGCAGGTACTGTGCGTAGAAGGTTAGATAATTGTCTATGTTTTGACAAGCTTTGACCCTTTTAATTATCTGTGTTTTATTATTTCACACATAACGGAGGATAATACTCCTATAACACGAAAGAATCACATATTTACAACATACTTGCAGTTTAATACTGGTATTATTACGTTATACAGATCGCCATATTACTTCCAGAAATATTAGATATTGAGGTGGTCCAGTACCGGTCAGAAAGTCTGGCGTACGTAACATTAGAGAAATATGTTTTAAATTGACATTCACCAACAATTGCCGTATCGGTGCATATTCAAAGAACAGCAGGTATTGTGACCGCATTTCATGGGACCAACATTGAAGTTATGTTATCGCATGTGAATGATTCTGTTTTTAGTCAGGAATTATTTTTTCATCATACCGACTGTAAAAGCCTTAATGCAGGTTTTTTCTTTTTCAAAACAGAGTATGAAATGCTACTAAATTTAATAGAAACTTAAAGTAACTATGTTACATGTTCGTGTCCAAATAAACATTGCAATTAGTACGTTGTCGTTCATTCAGGAAAGTGTATGAGATGATCAAATTTCATCATTAAAAATATCAAAACGCGTGTGATAATGTAGCTCTGTCATTGCTAATTATATAAACCATTCAAAACCAACCTATTATATTTTTTTTTTAATATCAATTCAACAGATTTCATTTCAAAGAAAAGTAAGAAAACTTCAAGTTATGAAGGAGAATACGGATAATGAGATTAGGATCCTCCTTGATTTTCAAATGAAGTCATTTGATACTTCTTTATATTGAAGGTGGGTTTAAGTTCAATTTTTAATTCCATTGACTGAGAAGAGAAACTTGCAAATTTCAGTAAAATCAAACAGCTTATTTTCATAACCACGATTAATATTATAAAACTTAACAAGCAAAAGAAAATAAAAAGCTGTGCAACACATAGTGTACCAATAGTACACGTGTTTTTGTTATAAGGAGAATATTTTCACTAAAAATCACAATACACGAAACATAAATTGACATTTTCATCAACAACTTGGGAGATCATACTCTGGGAAGCAAGATTGCTCTTTTCTACGCCCAGGTGTATATTGCGATGGACAGGGACTCGAACCCGAAATCTTTTCGGTGAGATTTTCACCTCCCTGATTAGGTACTCAGAAGTTGGGAGTTAAAACTGCTTTTTGACACGACACGTAGGAATATGGAAAGAGGATACAAGTGCTCCAGAGAGTAGCTAGTGGTCACTTATCCCTTGAAAGAGGATGTGTCGCGGGCTACCGGAGCAGGTCAAGTGGAAGTGGTTGTATGGGCTTTCGGAGTCGAGACGGGTTGTGTTGAGGTCATAGCAGGAGGGTTCCGGGTTCAAGTCCCATTCCGTCGCCATTTTCACTGACCATAGATAATAATGTGACATTATATATTTCGGTAAAAAATTAATTTTTCCTTAAATTAAGTTCTTTTAAATCTGATTTCGTAAGTTTCTATATAGTTAATTAGGTATGGCAACATAAAACCTAAGTGTACATGTAAATGCGTAGTTCACGTATTATCGTTGGTGCGGGTCAAATATTAAATAACAATTTTTGTTTTATTTGTCACATAATTTTTCATTGAATGTTTAGAATAACGTCGTGGAATCTTCAAACGAAAATTGTATCATTAAAGTTGTGTAAATTAAGCCTTCAACGATAAATGAAATATTAACGAAGTGAAAATTTTGGATGAAAAAATCATGTATAAACGTTTCTTTATTTCGTATGGATACCGTAAATAGTGTCCTACTAGATACTAACGTTTCAATCATTGATCATCAATTATTTTTAATCGTGTCTCACAAAAAATACATGTAATATAAAATTTATTTACGTGTATAATCACCGAAATCCAAGAACTCTACCAAGAATTTTACTTTCAGCTTTAATTTTAAAAAAAGGAGAAATATTTTTTATCAAAAAGTATTGTACCATTAAAGGATACGAATACTAGTAAATCAATAAAATGTGTGCGATGTATTTCATGATTTGTCCCTTTCGTTCTCAAAATCATTGTGAGATTTATTAAAAAATCACATAAAAGACCAACATCATTTATAGATATGGTGTTATTGAATATATCTACGAAAAAAATTAAAATAATAAAACGAAATCTCTGATACATTGTCACTTTGAGTAATCTCTGATATTCATCCGATTATTGCTATCTTATTCTATCAGCAATTTCCTATCAAGCAATCTTTCAAACGAATTTTATGGTATCACCTACATCGGATGATGAATATCACTTCTACACTAATTTAACGTCTAAATTATATTTTTACTCAAAACACATTCGTGAACTTAATTTCTGATTCCCGTTCCATCCATACACATTTTAATTTTCTCAACAACAAAATTAAAAGACATTACTTCAATTATTTTGATAATCGTGACTAAAATGGATAAAATGCACAAAGTATATTGAAGGATAATAAATTTAGAGAATTATTTACATGTATCTCCGTACGAACGGTACGTATCTTCATTAAAGGCCTTGAATTGAAAATTCAAATTCATAATTTCAAGTAAACATCACAACAATGATATATCACAAAGAACTGTCATAGTTGTTTTATTTTCTTAAAAAGTATTTTAAACTAAAAACAAATAGTTTAACTATACTCTCTACAAAGAAATGAACAATAACCACTTACACATTTTAAATATTTAATATATTCTACGATGCAGTCAAAACACCAAGTAATAAGCTATCATTTTCATTTATTTTAGTACTGTGTAGCTGAATAGGTAAGAAAATTTTTCGGATATTAACAACAATTCTCTGAGGAACAATTTATGCGTTACAATTTCCTGAAAGATAATGCAGATTTCCTATGTATTGATATCATTATCAACAGCCTACTAATTTCAGTGTTCTTGATTGATTCTTGTAGTGCTAAAATTCTCATCTTACTATATTGATTCTAGTCTATTCCTTAAAATATACATTACATCCACATTGAATATTAACCAAGAAAAAAAAAGAAACTTTGAAATATCACAAGTATTACTTTTTTGTCATCAACTTATTTTAGTATATTTTACTTAAATAAATATTATAATTACATGACATCATTCCAGACCTAATAATCTTGGGTTAAATGTGTTACTATTCCCTGCTATCAAGTACTGACACACGTATTTTCATTCAAAACAGAGCATTCAAACCATTATCGGTAGAAAATTAAGAAAGTTCTCTACTTTCTTGATGCAACTCACAACCGTGCAATTCAAATTTCAGTATTACTTTGCGAATAGAATCGAATAAAATACTTCAAATGGGTCACAAATCATTGTGCAAACTCATTTTCTTCGAATAGCCTAACATACATAATTTTATGAGTAGATTAATGTTATATTAATNCTAACATACATAATTTTATGAGTAGATTAATGTTATATTAATATAGTTTTAGATAATTATTATTTACATTTGATGTCCTTTAAGTACGGTTCTGTGCAACTATTGAAGTCGAATAATAGTAGTGACAACAAATAATTCATAACCATAATATAATATATGACAAGTTATGAAAGTAACTGTGAAAATAGCAGCATACCTGATTGAAGCTGCATTCCAATTTAATTATAAAAGAAACTGTTGTAAATACAATTTAACAATAAGATTCATTCCAGAAATTTGACGCTCCAATTTCTTCTCTTGTTTGAGGTCACGAATCAATTTATTGTTATAGTTTTAATGTGTTTACGGTGATATGATATTTCATCTCACTTTCTACTTTTATGTGATAAAACATCACAAGTTTTTCGGAAATGGAGAGCCATAAAAAACTACCTCCCAAAATTGTAGATCTCTTTCTCGTTCGAAAATGTCAAAAAAATATATTGTCAAATGTGAAAATTGTATTGAGACAGAAGGTAAAAAAGCAGTAAAAAAGAGAGAGTGTATTTTGTTGATGAACTTACCGAGTACCGCGAACAACATAACAATTGATGGCGATGACGGTGCCATGGTGTTCCTGAACGTCATGATGGAGACGAGCGACCCCGTCTGGGAGCGAGGATGGTATTGCAGCGAGTAGCGCGTGCAGCGAGACGTCCAGCGCGGGCGGCACTGACCCTGAGGCTGCGAACGTCGCGCCACAACCAGCGCCGTTGCCTCCGCGGCCTCTCAGCACCTCTGTACGCAGACGCGAGGCCGCGCAGTCTCCTCCCAGCGCAGCGTGGCTTCACAGGCTTACATGAGACAGCAGCGATTAAAGGAGAACGTTGTAATCAAGGGAAAGTTTTAACATAAACACACCACAAATGACAAATGGTACAAAAGAGTGTAAATAAATAAAATATACAAAAATAACAGATTTATAAACATTTGAAGCTCAATCGCACTAAACAATACTTTTTGAATTGAATCACAAAACGAAAAGCCACGCTGTTCCAGGTACCATTTTCGAATGTTTAACACGCTCAAACAGGGAAAAAAATCCACAACTTCCCAGTACCAACTGGGGAGGGGGGATGAAGGTTGTATTATCTTTGTCCAGGAGAAATGGCGACGGACCGGGGCTCTAACCCGGGACCTTCTTCTATGATCGCAGGTGTGGTACCACTACGCCACCCGCCTTGATTCATAAAGCCTGTTCACCACTTTAAAGCCCGAACACTTATCCCCTGTGCAGAGATATGCCGCCGGCTTCCAGGCCCGGTGGATATTGTGTATGCGCATTGGGAATAGAGGTGGGTGGTTCAGTGATAGCACACCGGCGGTCATAGAAAGATGTTCCGGGTTCGAGTCTCGATCCGTCACCATTTTCACCTGACCCCAGATAATGTAAAAATCATGTTTTACCGCGTAACTATTGGCTCAAATGTAAGCTAAACTACCATCTTGCCTGACCGAATAAAACACGCAAAACGTAGGAAACAACTCCTAGTTTGCCCCTTGGAAAGCACTTGAATTCGAATAATGACAAAGAGCATAATTTTGTTTAGTGTCAGAGTGGGGTCTTCCGGCGCTTCGACTAATAAGTACATTTCTTTTGTCTGTATTACCAAATTCAAGATACTGTTTTAATTTCTTAAATCCAGAGAACTGACAAAATGACTCAATGATCAACTCATCAAAAATCTATCAGTTCTAAATACCTTAATTGCTAATTTTATTCTACATAAAATTCAGAACAATTACAAAACTAGATACGTCAACCCATACTTACTAATATCAAGAGCCTCACTGAAATAATTTGTGCTTTGTAGATTTTATTTTCAGCCTGTAGTGTAAAAATTACCCTGTTTTATAAATACTTTGACTCCCTACAACGCCCGAAGGAGTCATATCGACTTCATTATATTCAAGCTCATTCGTTTACAGAATATTTAATAAACAGTTTGAATCATTTAAAAATACCGTCATTAAAAGTAAAACCTATTTTTGAGATAGATAGAATTACTTACAAACAGTTCAAAATTTACTATGGAGTAGTAGTGAAATCGATCATGAATCGAAGTAGTAAAATATGACTCGGCAAATTGATAATAATTAAATCCACATTTTTGTTTTATATTAACTACGTTAGATATAACTGAAAATTTATTATCATTCAGACGCATTCCAGATGTTGATTTCACGTAAAACTTCAAAAATCCAATTAATTTAAAAATATATTCCAAAAATGCATATCTACAAAATGTTGACCGTCGTACATGCGACAAAGCTGTTTGTACGCTCACATTTCTTGCTCCACTCATACCTCATGCGTAGTGCACTGAAATGAATGCCTTCAGTTCACCTCTTAATAAATACCTCTAGTCTTTGTTCAGCACTCGGTGAGCGTCCCTTTCTGTGTAGTAATACGTCATTGTCTACGAAAAACATCCATGATTTGCTACACTGAAACAGTTTACCTTGCGTGTTCTGTTGGTCTAGAAAATAAAAATAAAATACATATTCTTCGAAATTTCTTCTATAAATATTATTCTCCATTAGGTACCGCCTAGAGCTACAAATCAAGATGATTCTCTTCGAACAGGAACGGTACAAATGTTCCGGTCTCGAGATATATTCAAGTAGGTAACTTCTTGTGAGTCATATTTACAGCGAAATATTAATTCTTTATAAACATTTCCTATGTTTCCTCTTTCTATACAACGCACATAAGTGTAATAGTTAAGATCCCCTACTTTGCAACTGTTCTCACATAGAAATGAAAAGTTTGCTCTTTTTTATCTCTCATTTTCAGAGTCACAGGTCCACGCAGAGAAATTGAAAAAATAGGTCCAAAAATTAGCGTTATCGAGAACAAATACGAAATATCTCTCACATATTTCCAAATACTGGTATCGAACTCCAACAACGTACCAGATAAAATACCGTAGACGTCTGAATAATTTGAAATGCTTATCCTGGCGCAAGGAATTCTTCCTCGAAGCACGATAAATTACCTGAATTGCATTCACAAAACCAAATTTCTATGTAAACAGTTTTACTCTTATTTTCACAAATTTGTTTCATCAATTTACGATGTGGCTAGATTTGTTTCTTTGCAAGAGGGCGTCTGGAGTGTTCCCGACTCACCTTTCTAATTACAATTCCTAACAAAAAACGCAGAGCACTAAATACCATTCATTACACTAACAATTTTAAAAGAACTTCAAAACAGAGATCATAATATCTTATAATTATTAAACTAGGTGACATTTAAAAGACTAATTGGTTTTGAAATATGTATCATTATTTTACATAGTACACTTCTTGCATTAAATATCTTCTACCTCAATTTCCTTGCAATAGCCTTATAGACTGACATAAATACAGCACCTCTCTGTATCTCGAAAAAGGTGCGACGTACAGGAATGCGAATTTGTACGCAGAATTAACTGACTAACTAAAATAATTATATTCATATTTTCATATTTTTTTAATTTTAAGAAACCGGATATGCAATGCGGTGTGTAAATGAAGTCGGAATGAGCTGTCCAGAAATAGGTTTCTATACCCTACGCATTCAATGTCAAATCTCAAGTTTCGTTTCGATGTATCAATTTGTGCGCGAGTTATCGGGGGAGCAAAATTCTTACATACATACTTTTTTTTCCTTTAGGGCTCATCAACGTCAAGGTCATTAGAGCCCTTTACACACATACACACACAGATACACACATACGATCTAGGACATCATCGCCAAAATTTGAGAATAGACTCTCCTGGAGCCAATTTGTAAAGATCCGTAGAGATCTCAAATTTCTTTTTGCCGATTACGATACTTTCCTTTCACACTCTGTGTAATTGGAAATTAAAAATCACATATTAAGGTTCTCTCTTTATTCCCTATTGAAACTCTTTGATCACATATTTTTATTACTCAGACTTCAAATATGTTATAGCACTTTAAAAACGGTAGATTAGTTATAGTTCATTTGTTTTGTTTTGTTTTCCTCCATAGAAAATGCATAAAATTCTGTTGTTTCCCAAAAGGACATTTTTTACTGTTATTAATGAATCCCATCTGCTTCGTTGTGACGTTGAGTCAATAGCAATGTATTCTATCAATACATATTTATGTGCAAATAAATTTCTTTTTCATGATGTGTTATTACAGTGAAAACATTGAAAAATTGACGGAATATTTTTTGTAGAGAAACGTATTCTTAATTGTAAAATAGGAGCATTGAAAATTCCAAAGGAATAAGGTGCAAAAAATTGCGTACTTGAAAATAATTTTAAAATTTTGATAGAATTAACAATTTTTTTATCATATCTGAAGGACAAAGACTGCATTTCAAACGTTGATATGATCAATATCTCCAAGCAAATGTTCACTCAAGATAAGATATAAAATTAAAAGAAACGACAACAACAATAAATACACCGTAAAAAAATGGAAAATGGAAAACAACAGATATTGGTATCAATCCATGATTTTCGAGGATTCTCAGATGAATAATCATATTCCTGATGCTGTTACGTCCTAGGTCTGACTGCATCAAGTGCATGACACCCTAGAGGTGGGGCTGGGAAGGACGATACCTGTAAGATATTTAAAATAACTGATATTTATGTCGAAGCCATAGTTTTAATATAGAAGAGAAGAATTTTCGGGGTAGCTGAGTATACTCCCGATTCCGTTTAATTCCATGTTTAGATCATATAAGTGAAATACTCATTATAGTGATGTGGATCGGTTGTGACGTGTAAAGATATTACAAAACTGCCAATATTAAAGTCGAATTCATAGTTTTCTGGGTGGTTGAAATGAATTTTTATGTTATGTAAGGATACAGTAACCATGTGGGCCCTACAAAACATCCCTAAATATCGAGTGGGCGAGGGGATATGTATAAGTAATTTAAAATGTCCAATATTACTTTCTATTTAGTTTACTGGGCTGTTTAAATGAATTGTGACTCGATGCCGATTAAGTAAAAGTTCAGCACAAATGGGGGAGGGGGTGAGATATCCCTAACACTCCCAAGGGGGAAATAGTGTTTCTGTGAACCTCGGATAATATAGTCGTTACATTTGGGTGTCCAAAAAAGGAAGTGCTGTATTGGTGTATGTCTTTGGCGATGATGTCACATTCAGTGGGTCATAATTTCAGTCATTTCACCTTCCTGAACTCTAAGCTTTTGGGTGACGGTGAATAGGTCTCAGAATATAAGCGCGTCGGTTTTCACTACGAATGTCATGATAGGAAAAATCATGCAGATAGAAAAATAATATAATTTAAAACTTTTTCGCGAAAAACGATAAAGAGGAAAAAGTTTATTGAAGGTCGCAGATATCATTACACTTGCTGGAAAATAGGATAAGAACTAACTTTTCTAACATACAAGATTTTCAGACCGATCCATACATCTGTGACTTGGAATTTTCCATATTATTGCGTTCAATGTCGTATGCATAGTTGGGTGAAATGCTACAACATTTCAATTGCATATTTATATAATTGAATAATAAAAACATCTTTTAAAAATATATTTAATGTTTTATTAAACAGTCTATCTATTTATTGAACAGTTTCGTATCAACTTTAAAGAAAACATTTTTATTCTGATTCAAATGTGTAGACAACTAGCATCGCACTGTTATTTATCATAAGGTAAGGTGCTGTGAGTCATTTACTCCGACGTAGCTTTAAATAATTTTTTGCTTTTAATATCGTTTAAATAGAAAACGGTACTATTCTGTAGAAAGATTTAAAATAACTTTCTGAATTAAATAATAATACCTGTGAGGTGTAACTATTCGTACTAATAATTTCTATGTCAGTAACTCCTTTTTCAAACCTAGTCTTTGACGTTATTTAAAATGTTTAGTATATTACCGTCCGTTCAATAAAAAAATAAGCTGGAAGCAATAATATTTGTATAGGGATTAAAAACCTTATAAACATGAAACTCACGTACAAATTTCTCTATTAGAATACAAGAGGAATTAAACAAATCAAAATTCGACATAAAAAAATCAAGTTTCTAAACATATATAACTTAACTAGTAACATATATTGTAATCATTTTAAACAATTTTTAAGTTCTGGCATTTTAATTTATGAAAAGACGGAATATTTTCAGTTTTTTACGTAGAAAAATAAGCACTTTGTCTAAACCTACCAAGGGATTTGTCGCATGAAAGTAGACAATAACGCCCTAAACGTACCATTAGTGACAGCTGCATTTAAGTCAGAATTTTATTTTAATAAAATGAGTCCAGGAGAGTTCATCTTAAGTATTTGTTTCACATTTTAAATAAGAGAATAAATTATTTAATTTTTTATTTCTTCATAATTAGGATAATTTTGGCCATGGCATGAAAACGCCCGCGCGTAGCCAAATAGCGCCCATGAAAGATAGATAATAGCACTCAACCGTCATTCTCGAGGTGTTAATACCCAAGTGTCCATTTCGAACGTTTTTGTTCTAAAATTAAGCACATAAGCTTAAAATATTTACGAAATATGAAGGGTAGTAACCTACATTACAACTCATATGAAATAATATGTTATGAAAGTTTACGAAAAACACAGCAAAAATAGTTTAAAACTAACAATTTTGTAGGAAGAATTCTTACAAAACCGGTGTCCGTGTCTTTGGTACTTGAGGTATGACACGTTACTGGCAATAAGGGGGTAGGAGCAACTTGTATTTGCGCAAGTGTGTTCCTATAGGCGAGTACTACATGTGCGTGAACCGTAATGTGTGACACAAGTAAAAGTAAGTTTTTTCCGTGTGGTGAACGATATTTAACAGAGGGTATTAATTGACCATTGTACCTGATCATAACTAAAATTCCAAAATTTAGCATACAAGTACACACAAACAAATCACTCCAAATTGATATTAATATCAAAGTAAAATCTCATTTATTTTGCGTTTCTTATCATTGGTTTCATCAATTAATAAGTTCCAGTATTTTGATCAAAACAATATTATTTTGATATAACGTAATATTTTACATCATTATTCCTTCCATCTTTATAGAAATATGGTCACAAGACTCGTATGTTGTATATTTTGTGAGAGGTGGAGTTGCATTCGTCATTGTAAGTTCGGTTTTAATTATTATCGATCACTGTATCTCGTCGTAGTGTAAACCTTTAGTAAGTTGTTTCGTATGATTTGATATTGAAGCTCGAAGTAATTTGTTGTAGTTTTACTATAATTCATACTTATTTAGTGAAACGGTTTTTTCTTAGTAAGTAATTATGGCGATGAAATAGTTTATATATCTATAATAAAAATAAATATCTTGCATATTCCCACTGATTTTGTAACTTCTCCATCCTCCCTCTCGTCTTCGCAAAGCATCTATATGAGGACCATATTGCTTGCAGCTCTTGCATCCTTCCTCTCAGCCATTTTTCTCACCAACGTTACTGCACTCCTTGCGTACGTAGTACAATGTTTAAAAGTGAAGGAATATTACGATGTAGTCACCACAAGTAATCTTTGAACTCATGCATGTTTTAGCCTCATAAACACTTGGCGTTTCAAATGCCAATTAAAGCTGAAGGAACATATTTTAGAATATGTACTGGCGACTATTCAATTCATTGAAACAGTTGAAAACGTGTAATACAAAACTAAAAAGAAACCGCTTAATACTCTATTTAAGTGAATTAAATTTAAATCAATCATAATTTAAATCAAAATACAATAATATAAAATAAATGTCATACCTCAACGTTATCTAAAAACCTACAAGCATATTTATCAACTAAATAAGTCATAAAAATAAATATTACTAATATTTCCCCTGTTAGTTCTGTAGAATATTAGAATGGAACTAAATAAACTATTTCAGGAATAACGTTTGAGGTAGAACCTCTAAACCAAATTCCTGGACATGGGTATTTGTCACCTTTGCTCTATTTGAACAATATCATGTTCCTCATCTTCCAGGTCACTTAAACTGAATTTCAACAACGAGACACTTGGGTTGAAAGAATAGTCAGCATAGATGAAATATAAATATAAAATACTATGACATTCTTCTCATGTCAGACGTTTTACCTCCTTGTTTGGGTTTTAGTAAGAACACAAAAAGTGACGTGACACAAAAACGTTTTGTCAGCCACTTTTTACATCTGCGGGAATGCTATATACTAGTTGAAACATGTCCCCTAGTTTTTAATAATTTGCTTTAAAATAAATTCCAAACATTTTGCATACACAGTTTTATTTGTATCAGTGTTCTTCTTAGATTGGATGAAATGTTTCAAAATTCATTATCTTCTGAAGTATACCTCATCAGAAAAGAAAGATGAACGAAAATATATTTAATTGAATAGAAGTAATTATATATGATATCAAATATTTATCAAATGACAAGTACGGAATGCATATAATATTGTTACATAGTGTCGAATTTCTTTAAAAAGTAAAATTTTAAAAATTATAAAATAATTATTTATTATTTATTTTACTTGTGTCTGTTTTTCTTTTTGTCAAACCATTTAACAACAAATACAGAACTTAAAAAACCAATTCCGGCGGATTTCTGTATGTTTAATTATAGTTCATAAAATGAAAGCTTAATATATATGAAGTGTTTGTATGACAAATACATATTCATGAGATAAATATTGATGCATACTGATTCTTGACTCCTAACTTTTTAGTGAGGTAAAACCGATGTTTTAGACTCGTATCCGTATGTATGTTAGTTTACTTTTTAATGATCATCAGACGCAATTATGAAACAAACTGAAAAAGCCATTAGTACTTCGCTTAAGGTTAGACCTGCCAAATCAGTACAATCCAACAGTCCGAAATGAATTCCAAATAAATTGGTTAATTTGGGAAAAGCGTGGAACAAACAATCTTCTGATTTTGTGTACTGTTGTACTGAAGCTGTTAATTCATTATTGGATCTTCATCCTATGTTAGAACTTATTCTCGGTCACGAATACAAGACGTATGATATCAATAAAGTTATTTGACGATTCTGACGTTGACAAGAGGAAATTTACCCTAATAATAATAATAATAAATTTATTGTCAAAAAACAGTACAAACTGCGTATGACCACGTGGAGGGAAAAAAAACTAATTTACTCTCCGGAAGCAAGCAAGGGACCATCCCATCAATTCCGATCAAGGGCCCTAAGGCAGAGGCGGATTCAAAAAATTCAGCAAAAATTCCTAGATAAGATAAAAAGTTAGCTGCGAGTTATAATACTAATAGAATGTCAATATGTTTGTAATTTTAAGCAAAAAATTACATGCAAGTTATTATCGAACTATAGATTATTCTGAGTATAGTGTTTAAAAATCATAAGAATTGAAATAACACTAAATTCACGATTTATTGTCACAATACACACGCCCCTAGACAGAGCCTAGAGAACCTGTATGATAAATCCG
>NNCF01130069.1:1483574-1520890 GCA_002313205.1 Laupala kohalensis | reverse complement strand
AAAAAAAAAAAAAGTTGTAAATCGTATGATGGGACCGGCATCATGGTTTTTTGGAAGAAAAAAATCTTCAAATTTAAATCAAGTACAATGGCATTCGAGGAAAACAAAGGAGGACTGACCTTGCAGGATATTGAAAATAAGTGTAAAAACCTATTTATACGACGCAACATGTTACTGATAAGGAATGACAAGGAATGCGTGACTCAAGCTGTTTTTCAGTCCCTAGAGCCTAGATGTACAACACCACCTACAGAGATGTGAATGACGCCCAAAGATCTAAAACTAACGCGAAGGTCGTGGGTTCGATCCCCCCACGGGCCACTCACGTTTTAGGACAATGATTGCACAGGATAGATTCGGAAAGTGAAAGACACAAAGTTTGAAAGTCACGTAAACGCTCGGACTACCTGTTGGTGATATTTCTACCAATTATCTACGGCGCAATCATCACACCACAAACTTTACAACAAAAAATCCGGAACAAATAGATTAAAAATCGGTTACGTTTAAGAATTTTCTAGTTATAAAGAACAGTTCGCGAGACAGGCTGGAAGGAGAAATTTATGAATACATGCTCACGCTAGTGCCTGAATGATTATTTCATCAAATACTTTTTGATGACATACAATTGTTCCGAGCTTGCTTCCTTAAAGTAAATTAGTTTATCGTCCTCCGTGTGGTGAAAATCAATGTGTACTTGCTTTTATGAGTAAAATATTAATATTTTAAACGAAGGTGCATGAACGTCCTTAAAGATGTTTTTATGAAGTATGTTTTGGTGTTACTAGGATCAAAAGCGTGCAACCAATTGCTAAAATGTAAGGTAATGCTATAGCTACGTAGATAATAGACATAGGAACCAAACTTTTGTAAATTCAAGTTTTTATCCAGCTGTAGTTGGACGTTACGAATTCAAAGAGTATCACTGCGGCCCGTTAGCTCAGTTGGTTAGAGCGTCGTGCTAATAACGATCGCGATATTGCAGTAGCCAGTGTTTCTGGTGTCGGTAGTTCTTACGCCAAGGTCCTTCTACTATTTATCATATCTCAACATTTGCCATTCAAGGTTGGGTGGAAAAATATTGACAAAGTTTTGAATAGAGGGTGAATACATTGTTCATGCGTTAGGAGAAAAGTTGCAATTAAAAGGGATAAAATGAAATGGGTATTTCCTCATTGTGATTTTTCCTTCAAAATACTTTGGATCGCGTTATATTGGAGGTCGTATTAAATTCGGGCCAATACGGTAGGTTTTTTTTTTTTTTTTTGCACTGTGGAAGAGCGTGGTATGTGTTATTTTGCTATCCATAACTCACCAAATTGAAAGCAACTGTTTACTGGATGACGAAGGTATATGACACTGTTGATTCTTTTGAACTAGGAGGTATGTGGTAATTTATTTTACATACATCCTTCTTCCATCAGAAATGTACATGTTTGTTGTCACATACCTCCTTTATCTAGTTTAATAAGGCTCCTAGATAGTTGTTTCAAGTACCAAAAACTGGCTCACTCACATCTTTTTCATCCCTGACAATGACTCAATTTTTAAAACTGTTTCCTCCTTCATCCACACTCCCCTTCGATTGTGAAAGGGAAACTAGAATTAATTAATAAATATTCACATAATATTGTAACAGATCATTTGATTAATTGAATAAATTTGATTATGTTAAGAATGAACGTCAACGGAGTGCACAAAGACTTACGAAAGATAAGGTCCCCAAAATAAAAATAGTAAGATGAGCGAGTGAGGTGCACGCCTTCCCCCCGGCCATTCACAATTTAGGACAATGATTGCTCAAGATAGATACGGGGAAGAAGAGACACATCATTTGAACGTGACGTAATCGATTGGTGGATTTCTATCATCTATCTACGACGCAAACATCGCACCACAAATATTACAACAAAAAATCCGAAACCAGTAGATTGAAAAACCAGTTACGTTTTAGAATTTTGTAGTTAAAACAATTGTTGTCGAGACAGACTGGAAGGAGAAAGTGATGAATACATTTTTATGTTAGTGCCTTAATAATTATTTCAACAAATATTTTTTGATGACATACGAATGTCCCGATCTTGCACTCTTGAAGTAAATTTGTTTATCGTCCTCCACGTAGTGAAAATCAGTTTGTACTTGCTTTTATGAATAATAATAATAATATTTTGAACTGAAGATGTTCGAACGCCCTTAAAGATGTTTTCATCAAGTATATAACTATGAGTCAAAAGATTGCAACCAATTGCTAAAATGTAAAGTAATGTAATTGCTACGTAGAAAATAGGCATATCATACGAACTTTGCAAATTCTAGCATTTATCCAGATAGAGATGGACGTGACATGATTTTGACGGATATCAAAGCGGCCCGTTAGCTCATTGTGCTGTTAACTCCGGTCTCGGACGGTTGTTTGGGAGTCGGTGTGCCTGGCAGATTTTAAGGTAGGATTCGTTTCTGTGTTATTGGTTATTGTTTTTGGTTTTGTATATGTCTATTTTACGAAAACTTGCTCAAATGTTCGTTTACGGTAAAGAAACTTTTGTACGTTCAGCACCGGGTACCTTCCGTTCGACTAGACTAGTGTTTGACCGCGGCCATTCAGTCAATTATTGCCATTGGACCCTATAGGCCGTTCACACACGGCCACCATCCTTGAAACGGAAATTTTTACCTGACATGAAGCCCATGAACATGATATCGTTACCTCATAGCTAAAAAGTATGTGTAAACATTATATTTTTTTAAAAACATTACAAATCTGAAAGATCATATATCGTACAAGGAAGTATGAATTAGCTCCTTGATATGAAGCCTCAACATAATATTTATATGAAATTAATCAAACGTAGTACAGAAAATAAATTATAAAAAAGCTCTGAATTTAGATTTTTAACGGAATATTTTGTAAGATCACATGAATGATATTTTCGTTAGCATTATTTTATTGCAGGAAGTTTGAATTAGCTCCTTTAATTTTGGAAAAATTTGTAATATATGATCAGGGAGGTGAGATTGGTGGAAGTTTTCGGCGCAGATCTAAATTTAAAATATGTTTAAATATTTGTCGGAGACAAAATGTACGAAAAAATATAATACGTAATATTGTTTATTTATTAGACAAAGATAACTAAACGAAATTGTTTTCCGAGACGATGAAATGAAGATAATATATTTTAAGAGTCAGATAATTTCAATTTATATGAAACATCCTGAAACAGCACAATGAACGTTACTTGATAGATCAAGATCGAACGACTATGTATCACGTTATACCTACCATAAAAAGAAGAAATAAGAATTTAATGAAAACTCTTGAAGCAGACGACGATGATCAAGTTACAGATCAAGAAAATATTGTGAGGATTGGAGTTATTAGCCATGTCCTCTTAGCTTGGACTATAGTCTTTCCTAGACGAATAGTATTGTACAACCTAATTTAATATCTTCATGAGCTTGTATAACATGTTAAATGACGTACGTACGTTTGCAGTGCGTTACGGAAAATGGAACAGTGAATTTAGAACAACGGTGTCCATCAAATTGTGTAATAAGTTTCGGAAATCCACAAATTTGATCCGTAAAAAATTGTGTGGGAAACATTCTTTACTAATAATACATTTTTTCAGCTGGTGCAAAAAATTCTTGGAAGCGTGAGGAGCAATGGAAGACAAGCACGCATAGGCCTTGAAAACTAGTGAATATACAGAACAAGTGAGGGCTGTTGCTAGAAAAAGAATACAATGTGGACACTCAGAAGTTCTCCTATGATAACATCCCCTGCTACCATGTCCAATAACCAGTTTTAGACGGAAAAAGAGGTTCCTGTGGTGCACCATATTAGCTTCTTCACAGACCACGTGACTTCTCTCTCTCTCTCTCTCTGAAGATCGGAAACCACTAGAACATAGACATCTAAGTGCTAAAGGAGACATAAAAGCTTAGCGGAGGAGCTGAGGTCGATTCCAGTTGAATAGTTCAAGTACAGCAAAGAAGACATCGCCAATGTATAGTTGTGCATGATAATTATTTTGATGGGAATAATACTGATGAATAAAAGAAAATTGTTACGGAAACTCTGCCTGAAGACCTTCCTTCCGCACCTTGTATATTCTAGTTATGGAAATTACAAAATCGACGCTGGAAATGAAGAAAGAGTGAAAATTAGCTCATAGTACCTGTGTCATGTAACTCCTGTACGAAACGCTCCCACAGTGCGACAACGTTGCCCAAGAAGCCAATGGACAACGGCTGGCGCTCCTTACGTGCCTGGCGCACCCGTACCACCAATCGCTCCAAATCTTCCTCCACTTCCATGAGCCAACCCTGGCGATGGCGCTTCTCTAATGCGACACGGTTCACCTGCAGACAACACCAGCGATGGCGTCACTTCACGAATATAGATTGGTTTCATTCGTCAGTGGTGTGCTGACAAGTTTTGTTTTGTTATTAAAGGTTCAATTTAATTTCCAAGTTTTGCCCTCCAAGTACCAAAATGTGGATTTGTTAAGTTTTTTTCCGACTTTATGTTATTAGATTCTTACGTTTTTCGTTAGGTTTTTTATTGCTTTTTCTCTCCCTTAACTTGTTTTACACTTTTCGGTGGGGGAGTTATTGAGAAGCTTTAACACGGTTTTTAGATCATCTTGTATATTTTGACTTCTTGACCAAATCGTTCTAGATAAGCTAATTATGGAATTTTATTTGTAGAACCATCAATTTCCTGATTCTTTTCCATTTGTTAAGTTTCCGTACCTAACAGAATTTACTGTAATAAAGAAGGAAAATCTTTACCGGCATGTTACCGTGGAGGTTATAACCTTTTCTAGTAAGAGAGATCCTCCATACCCGGTTTTCCGGGTAGACATCCATTTCAGAATATCAATGGTAGTATGGGCATTTTAGTTTCACAATAAACCGCTAGGTGTGCGCTCGGTGGGAGTGCTTGAGGTAGCGGAAAAATCGCTTTTTTTACCCTTCGGAGAAGTATGCCGTTCATCTCTTGAAAAAAATCTGACGAAGATGAGCGACATCGGGTGCGTCGTTAGATACGTTGTTCCCGAAACACCGCCCGACCTTCACGGTACGTTGCATATATGTGGCAGAGCTCATTTTGGGACTTCTGGTTCGTAAATGAATAGAAAGGAGCATTTTTAGTGAGAGGATTCTTCGATAACCGATGGAAATTATAGAGGAGAGATCTAAAGAATGGAAAGGTACCCTCACTTTCGTGTCTGCTCCATGCTGTTGTCAAGACAGGTACTTTACCAGACTAAACTATAGGAATATGGGTATTTTGTCTATTTTAACTTGTCCAGTAACTCGGATAGCTTACGAAATGAAATATATCGAAATATTTAATTGCATAAACGATTCTTATAATACTTGGATCCTTGGAATTATTAAGTAATTTCTCAAATTAACTAGTTTTTGTTAGTAGCTATATCATGATTATTCTTTGCATATATCCTTATTATTTTGTGATACGGTATATTTATTGTGAGTAAGTTAACATCTTTACAATTAATGCAGTGATAACATGTTACGAGCGAAACGCTCGTAAATCATTCAAATTCATCAACCTACGTCTTAAGGACCAAACACTTGTATATACTTGTATTAAGAACATTCAAGTTATAATTACTCTTTGAGTACATAAAAACCTTTGCAAAATAAACATTCTTAGGAAGTTAGAAGTTCCGTGCAAATTCTAAGTTCCATGAGGAAGATTGATGTTCCGTGAAACATACTTTGTGAACGTGCTCAAGATACTCTGTGCTTTCACTATATATAGGGCAACGTTCAACCCACATCATGCTCATGCTCATACTCTAGAAGGCGACACACTTGCAGGCGCAGCTCTAGCTCTAGCTCTGGCTCTAGCAGGCTCTGGTCTTCATCATAAGTGACATGCCGTCACTCTGATCGCTCGTCTGCTCTTCGACAGTCAGTATACAGAGTGGCACTATGTCACTCGACTGATCAACACTTCTTCAATATTTTTTGGAGAGTAACTTATAAATGTTACTCCACTGCTACATAACTCTACTCGTGGCAACGCGACCTGAAACAATTGCCGAGATGCTGAACATATTTATTCATATCGTTTTCGAAGTTTCAGTCATCTTCGAGTATCAACACTTCTATCGTCACCTGTTCTTCAAAAACCAGCCACAGCTGTCAAATGGAGACAACAACCTTCATTCATAAGACCATGAAAACTTGTAATCATGGCGCACTCAACAAACATGAAAATGTCTGTATTCTCACTGTTAACTCACTTAAATCTTACGATCTGTGAGCTAACAATTATTTATCTTTAACAATTTAATATAACTTACGAGTTATTTACGATTCTAGTTTTCAAGTATACGTATATAGCACTTATATAGCGTATATTACATGTCTTTATTTCGCTATGTACAACCTGTTCATTTTTCTTTAGTTGGGGGGTTAGGGAAAAAAACTTGTTCCCCAATCGAGACTTATTCCCAGTATACGAACCATGGGTGGTCATATTCCAATCCTGTAAGGTATTAATCAATCCTTACGTAATTCTGTGTATTTATGGGAAGGGATTTAATGGGTATGTTTCTGTATAAACGAAAAATCGTTTGTACTTCAAGGTAGTAATTTCTTAATGTAATTTTGCATAACTTGATATTTTGGGGGAATTAGTTCCACACACAAGTAATAACAATCTTGAAAGCGATGGGATTATTACTGTAATTCTGCGTATGTAGATGTAAGGAAACTTAATGTATATTTGTGTTTAATTGAACGTAATAAATGTACTTTCTTGTGAATCTGATGCGTGCTTACAAGAATCCGCCTTTATTTAATCTTTGATGCTTGTTGAAATATACAAGTCACCCATATCCTCTCCTATGTTGGAACGAATGGTTATTCGTCCGTAACATAACATTATAGAGAAATAAAAGTTTATTTTCATTCTACGCATGTATTATGAATACAGGACTCCTCAATTCACAATTAATACTTAACATTTCAATGTATACAGAAGTATTGTGTTAAAAATATGAGCATCGAATTACAATAGATCATGTCGTTGGTGTTAAATAAATACGAACTATTTTATTCTATTGCGTTATACGGTAAGTGTTTTATAATTAGAGAAGTTTTTATAGAAACAATACATTTAAACGAATTGGAGACCATGGTTACTCAACTATAGTACGAGATTTTAATTCCACTCCTTTTAGCTTTTATACACACTATGTAGTGACGGAGTCACGGAGGTCTCTCTAATAAAAATATTCGAACAATTTATAAATATCAAATATCAATGCCTTATTTAACTTTGTATAAATTGGAGGTCTTTCCTGACATCATCAGTTTGCTCGAAATCTCTTGAGGCCACCTTACTATTCTATGCACCTCGGTTATAGAGGCGTTTTTTCTATGTATTGCTGTCCGTTGTTACGTGATTTCATGGAAATATTATTCTACAATTCTTTTACGGTCAAACTAATTTGCTTTATTAAATGAATTACCTTGTACCTCAATGTGAATTCAAAAACTGACGAAACGATAATTTTTTTCATAGATATTTTTTCAACATTATATCTCCAAATAAACTGACATGTTTATGCAAACTTAGCTTCTACGTTCGAAAACAAAGTAACTTTTTATGATTGTGTAGCAGAGCGAAAAATAAACATACTGCTCAATAAATTTTTACCCAATGGAGCCTATCTATATTACACTAATACAGCATTAAAACATACACACCAGTTTTGAAATTATTGAACAAATCGGACAGCCCGGGCCCTACTTATCAGGATGGCGGACTATTCTGTACTAACTGCTCTAGTATAAGAGGTACTGATTTTATTTCAGACAATGAATAAGTCGCAAACTTGGATAGAGGCAATAATAATCAAAGTAACTTTCTGACATTTACTTCACTTTTCGACATAATCACCCTGTACATTGAACCACCTATCCCGTCTCTTTACAAGTCCTTGGAAGCCGGTGACTTTTGGTTATAGTCGCAGTCAACCTCTTGGATAAAGACATCATCAGTTTTAAAATGACGACCACCCAAATGATTTTTAGGGGCCCAAACAGATGAAAATCACATAAACTGCACGCTGTTCTTCTCGTGTGCACTCATGCAACACAACCGCCAGCGTGTATGGGCTGCTTCTGACTGACAGCGTTCCTACGAGATGTCGCGCGGCCTATACGACAAGCACACATATGCTGCCAAAAATGCGCTCGTGATTTAAAACGGTATAAGGAAAACTGACGTTTGCGACTAATGTAGTGATTTGCCCTCGTAAGTGGAAGGTTAAATCAACATAAATGGCTCTACATAAAACAATATGGGCTCGGAACAGTGGTGTTGCTCCGGGACCTGCGGTAGCCATCTCCTAAGTATTCACAGAAAACAAAACCATGTAAAACAAAACCATGAAAACCATGTAAAACCACCTCACTCTGTAATTGTTTTCTTTTCTTTTCTTTTATTCACTTTTCATTGTTCTTTCCTTTCTTTATTTCAACAACAACCAAAAATACACTTCTTTCGATACTGTTTCACCCAAATATTATATACTTTCATATTATGTATCTATTTTTATATTTTTTATTTTATTTTTATTTTTATTATTTTATTATTGTCATCTTATGTACATTTATATTTTCCAGTGTATGTTACTGACGATGGTTGCTATGCAGCCGAAAAAGCTTTCTAATACCAATAATAAAAAATGAGCAACATAGAAACGACTTTTAATTTATCATGCAAAACCATGTAAGATTTATGGAGTGAATGCGTAACCATAAAAGCAATGAATCGTAGTATTTTTATGTTTAGTTAAGACTATATTAAGAATAAATTAAGAGAGAACTTTGCAGTAATACTGTTGTAGACAAAATGATCTGAGAACCATGGCCGAAATAAATGCAAAAAATGTACTATAGGATAGAACGAATCATCCATATATTCATCCATCACCACAATAAAAACAACAATCCACCACAACATTAAAAATATCATTTATCATTCTCTTATTCTTGGGTACAACGGCATTTAATCCGCTCTGTAAGTTTATTCTACTTTTTTTTATTTCTCTGACTGACAGTCAGTATACGTTGCTTTCGCAAAACAAGGATCTCACTTTGTTTCTCTCCATTCAATGAATCCTGGAGCTATAGAGGTGTTACCCGTCCCGTTGAGGCGGTTCCATCTATTACTGCCTATTGGCTGACGGAGTCTTCAAATATGTTGTATTTACTCTCTGTCTCGATGAATTGGTGATATTCTTTCAGATTTGTCGGATCAATGCAACCCGTCTCCCGCAGAAATTTCCCTCTCTCTCTCTGGGACATAACGCGGACAATCCCAATAATTATGGTCCGGTGTTTCTCTTCCCTGCAAGCATTTGCATTTATCACTGTTCTGTATCTTGAAGCTTACCAAGTACGCTCGAAATGCTGCATGTCCAGTCAAGTACTCATACATTTTTCGTGGTGGTTTGAACCACTTTCTGTTTTTCTTGACAAATTTTACATCCGGGATATAGTGATACGTCAGACGGCTTTTATTACTCGCTGTCCACCGGGTCTGCCTTGCTGTCATTAGTAAGCTTGTCAATCTAGTTCGTGAAGTCTTTTCTATTGCATGTATCTCTTCCTCATTCAGCATAATTTCCCACTCGGCTTTAGTATACGTCTGTACCGTACTTTTTGCACATATAGGTCTATTGGTAGTAATCCCGTTAATACATTTAAAGCCTGTACTAATACTGTTTTGTAACACCCTGTTGTATGTGACAGGCATCGTCTTTATATCTGTCTTAATCGGCGTTCATAAGTAATATTGTAAGTTTATTCTACTGTAAAAACGCGATCTTTTCTTGCATTTCTATCGAGAGGAAAGTCTATTTCTAACTTTTGACATAACGTCTCGTTACAGGACGTGTCACTGATAATATTTTAGGTCAGTGTCACGTGCCTGGTCTCTAAATTCCACATAAAATGAAATATTTTAGATATCCATTTTTGCTTACTCTAATTATAAACAATACTGAAACCACATAATTACAAAATATCCCGTGCGATCTTGGGACGTGCCGCTAGGTATCTCAGTAGCCCAATCCCTACCCAGATTTTTCTCCGGTTTTCCTTTGGGCTCTCAGACTCGAGGAGTAAATTAGTTTCCTATCCTCTAAGTGGCCACATGCAGGTCTTAACTGTTTTTATGGCGTTGAATTGAAAACAATAATCTATTTCGAAATTCAATATCCAATTCATTCGAAACCATTATCCTATATTATTGCAGTTAAAATCAAAATATAAAATATTTAGTTGTTTTTTTTGAGAAAATTAATGAAACACGGATCACACGATAAGCTATGTAAGAGTCAGCCAGAGCAACACACCAAACATGTTTGCCTCTTTCCACTCATTAAAAAGTGAAATATCAAAAATACCGGAAAATAACTTTAAGATGTTTCGTTTAACAAGGTCCACATTCAAAACTGATTCTTCGATTCTTCGATTTTTCGATTTATGATTTTTTGATTAGTTCCTGAGACTTAGTTTTCGAGTCTTAAAATCTACAATGTTTACGTTAAAAACAGTTTATTCAACCATTTCCTTAAATATAGTGAAAACGAAAAAAAATTGAAAAATCTCATTTCATTCTGTTTCACTTTTTTGAAATTAGAATATCGAACAATTCTCTCTCCGAGTATTCAATATAAATGAAACATTCCATCAAATTTTCATGTTTTTCCGTCTACGATGGTGAAGTGCATCACTCACTCAGTACAACACATCACGTTTTTTCTCGTCGTTACTAAAAAGTAAAATACCGAAATTTCTAGAAATCGCTTTTTAGATTTTTTAATCGGTAATATTTACCTCACTAACCCCGATTTGCTATCACGATTAGTTCCTGTGATAAAGCAAAGCCAATTCCATACCGTTAGCGCGTACGACTAAAACATAATACCCCATCGCAAAAAGGAAAATCCAAAAATCATTTTCTTGATATTTAAATAAACACTAGGTTCGAAAACCGAAATGACACCTGAATAATTCGTGAGATGTAGTGAATATAGTGAAACCCCGTTTAGTTACATTTCACTCTATGACTTCCTTTAATAATGGTAGTAGCAAATAATCCCTTCTTAGTGAGCGTGGGCTACATAAAATCAACATTCTACCAAAATTTCAAGTTCCTATTTCTAATACTTTCTTTTCTCTGTGTTAATGAATGTATCAGTAAGTCATTCAGGACATCCCCTTAAGGAGATGAGACATGGCCACCTGTCATCACTGTTAAACTTTCTGTATTTGAGTAATTTGATACCTTTATAAAAACATAGAAAATGAACTTTAAAATGTTTAATATTTAAAACAGACTAAGGTAGTTTTCAATAAATTTTATTTTTCAATTGTTAACCATTACTCTTCATTTATATAATACAACGAAATTCCACGGTCCCCTAAACCTGCCTATGTAATATACTTCATCCTTGGAAAAACAATTTAAAAGACAAAAGAAATGCCGTTATTGAGACAAAATACTGTTTACAAAATATGTATAAATGATCAAAGTCATAAATAGTATATTTATTCAATCAGAAAAGAGGGGACACGAAAAAAATAATAGAAGTCTTCTTGATCATGAATTTTGTAGTTTGATTATTTTTTAAGCTTTCGAAATTAAAAATGGAGTCAATGTCGCTGATGGAGAGAAGTAGTCCGTGCTACCCGCCCAGATTCAGTCTGGGGGCTCCACTGTCTTAAGACAGGGGCCGAGAATTCTAACGCTGAACAATCCTGGACATAAGTGGTCATTACTGTCCACTGATATCCACCAGCCTCTCCTCAGCACCGGACTCCTTGCGTTGTAATTTGAGAAAGAAGGTATAAAACGTAACTTCAGGGATTCAAATTTTGACGGGATGAGTGCATTATTTAGCCATTAACAATTTTGTATCAAACAAAATGCAACTTTTACATATTATTTTCGTATCATGTTAATTTTCTACGGCTATTTTTATATATTTTAATTATAAGATAAATTAGTGCTCTTACTTTAAAAATATAATTGAATTCGTGAATTCAAACTCATTTCCTGAACAGTAAAGTGTAGAAAAAATTAAATTTAAATCTTAACAATTCGATACATTGATTGTTTTCTCCAATTTTCTGGAAATCGGTACCGAAATGTTATGCCTCGATGTATATGCAATTTCTGGGACAGCACTGCCTTGTGATGTATCTAGTAATTTCGTGAGAAGTAAGTGAGGGATTTTACATTATTACGAGTTTAACAAAGACCGAGTATATCGATCAACTCTCCCTCCCCTTCTAAAATTGAGTGTGATACATCGAATGCATATCAGGTAAAAGCTAAAATTTCCCTGTACATGTTTAATTTTCAGTAGCTTTTCCCATTTTTACAACAAGAATTATATTGTATTTTGGGGCTAGGGATGTAACTTTTTTTTCTTCATGAAAGTTAGAAGTTAACGATATAGTTTACTATACTCCACGCTACATCTTTATTTTTTCTAAGTAAAATGATAATTGTAAGTACTCCCCCAAAAAATGCTTTTTTCTCTCTCTATTCACCCAATGGCACTCGTGTAACTGCGATATTGGACGGAACAATGTTCAAAACCTCGTCGAATCTGAAACATAAGTTATAAATAATATGAACAAAACCACTTGGTCATTATTAAATGATATGTGAAAATATTCTACAGAATCTAAATAAATACTAAATTGGTTTTCTTAAATAGCACTAAATAAATTGTCTTTAAATATTGAAACGACAGTTTTATTGCACTCGCAAATTGTAGCGACAGTGTTCCTACGAATTTTGAAATAGTAATAAGAGAAGGAAAAATTAAAAGAGTCGAAAAGCCTTGGATTACATTTTGATTTCAATTTAATATGAAATAATTATATTGTCTTCATTAAATAAAAACAAAGTACTTGATATTTGACTTCTACAAACTAACAAAACTTATGCAAACGGAAACTTTAAAAATGATTGACTTTAAACTTTAAATGTTTTTTTCTTCATGGTATTATTAGTTATGGAATAATACCGAGGGGTAGTGCATTAGTAATGTATTAATACTGTTGCAAAACACACAAAATATATTCTCGAATATTATAAATAAAAGCATATTTTACAAAGAGATTCCGCTATGTATAAGACAAGTATTTGCTTACTTTATAACTATAGTACATTTAGTTACAGTTCTGTAAATTTTAAAAACTTGAACAAGAATAGAAAACATATCACAAATATCAAAAACTGTAATATTATATCAATACCTAAAAATTATTATATCAATGCAATCAGACTCTTCAATCTATTAACAAATGCTCTTTAAAATTTAGATGGCACAAAAACATCTAAAGAAATAAATTTAAAAGATGCGTTGTACAAAATATCTAAAAGTACCAGTAGAGTACTCCTGATATAATTTTATATAAAATTATCTATAGGTAAAGATTATGAGAACTAGTCTGATTTTAGAACGTAGGCTTTTAGAATAAGTAACTAGTATGTAAATATGAGATGTAAGTGCACCAGTCCTGCGCACAGGTAACTTGGTATACCTCAGCTTGAATACAAATTGACAATTGTATTATTGTTTGCAATTTTCTGGTTAATAAAGTTTCAAAGCTGCATCTCTTTGAACTTTGTATTGGAGGTGATAGTAAATCACTGTGTCTAAAAATTGTGTTTGTATAAATACAAGTGTCCGAAAAACCTCATTGGAGAGAGGGTCATGATTTTAATCATCCGTGAGAGCAACGAAGACTAGACAGTTAAAAAACATTTTTCATCTCTTCATTGCTACTATTGCGTTGATACTATTGTTATGACGATATAGTAATACGTCGATATATTGTTACAACAATGTTGACTGAAAGGAAAACAATGAAAAATAATTGAAAAAATACATACTAATTTTATGAAATGGTGGAACCTCTATTTTTAATTTCCAATTACACAGAGTGTTTAAGGAAAGGATTGCAATCGGTTGAAAAAAAATTTGAGATCTCTTCGGATCTTTGGTTCTAGGAGAGTATATCTTCAAATTTTGGTGATAATGTCCAATGTGTGTGTACGTTAAGAATTTTGTTCTCCCGACAACTCTCGAACAAATTGATGCATCGAAATCAAACTTGAGATTTGACTTTGAATGCATTGGGAATAGAAGCCTATTTCTGGACAACTCATTGCGAATTCATTTACTTCCGGTTTCTTAATATTCAAAATTTTTAAAATATGCATAGAAGCATTTTGATTGGTCAGTTAATTCTGTGTATACATTGCTAAACCGCATTCCTGTGCATCGCACCGTTTTCGAGATACAGCGAAACGTTTTTACGCAAAAAAGGAGTAATCTTGGAGATGCACATTTCGAATCAGCCAGAAAGGCTAAGAGTTTAATGTGAAAGATAATTCATGCAATCTATTCTTGAAAATGTTATCATGATTTTTAGGTTACCGTGTACTGTGGTGATACATATTTTGCGACCGATTGATCTTAGAAATATGTCACCTTTTTTAATAATATATTATTATCATTTTTGAAGAAATCTTTTCCTAATTTTTTAGTATTATGTAGAGTGTTTGGTGTTATGAGATTATGTTATGTATTGTAATTAAATTTTTTACTTTCTGTAGTGCCACGACAATTATAATTCATATAATAAATGAAATTCCATTTGAATTTTTTTTATAAATATAAACGTTATTATCAAAAAATCAGTTACAAACTGCGTGTGACCCCGTGGAGGACAATAAACTAATTTACTCTCCGGAAGCAAGCAAGGGACCATCCCATCAATTCCGATCAAGGGCCCTAAGGCAGAGGCGGATTTAACATTTCAACATACTCCTAACGATTAAAAATAGTTCGACACGTGTTATAGTATTAACAAATACCAACAAGTATTGTATTTAATGAAACAGAAAAGTCATTTCACAAGTACGTGTCATTATCAAGCTATAAATCATTCGGAAAGTATTGTTGATAATTCGTACCTATTAAATACCACTAAATTCGCTAATAATTATTTCAATTGATGTCATCCCTAGGCAAGAGGCTAGCGAGTCTGTATAAAAAGATCCACCTCTATCCGAAGGAAAACCGGAGAAAAACCCGGGCAAAGATGGGTTTTTTATTAGAGTGGTACTCCATTGATTAGCACAAGAGGATGATGCAATTTCAAAACTTGAATGGGAAAACATATTGATATCTCCAAATAAATAATACATATTGAACATACAGTATAGAGACATGATTCATAATAGATAAAAGGTGAAGTGCGAGAACAAGATAGGTTTTGCGGTAAGAGGATCAGATTACAGGTTTTGCAGGAAACAGTGGCAGTGTTATGTGAGCTTACTGAAACGATTGACGAGGAAAACGTGGATAGGAAATATCTTTCGTATTCATATTAAAAAAAAAATTTTTTTGAAAAAGGAGTGCATTGTTTAAGTACAAGATTACAATTTGAGATATGAAAAACATAGTAATAGAAGCCACGAAAATTATCTTTGCAATAATATCTCATTTTCGGTTTCTGTTTAACAATGTCGGGGGGATTACGTGAACACGTTTCGATCGATTGGGCCAGAACTGGATAGGGGTTTGGTAAAACGTTGCCCGAATAATAAAATTAATGGTCATATTTATTTGTTTTTGTAACACGAAATTTTGATTCTCATCAACAAATTTATCCTATTCTAGCTGGAATATATCTTGACTTTTGAAAAGTATTTTTAAAGTGTAGTATATTGTAATATATGAGTAATTCCGAACAAAATTTTCTAATACCTCTCGCTCGACATGCCAGTCAAATATTAATTCTGACAACATAGATTTATAACACTATGTTGGTGCCCCCCAACGTTTGATGAACAATTTAATGAATGATATACTATAACTCGCGGGTAGTAAGCCAGTTGCATAGCGTTGTCCTAACGTAAACTGGTTTATTGTCCTCCGCGTGGTCGTACGCAGTTTGTACTGCTTTTTTACAATAAATTTATCATTATTATTATTATATATTTTCATAGTCCATTTACTGAGTATCTCGCTATCTGCAGATGTGACCCAAGGTTATTTCCCTTTCAACAGTGCTCCACTCGCCCGCTGAGCCCTACTCCCCTAGTGGCCGTATCTGATTGAAAAATCATGTTATTTATAAAAAAATTATTTATAAAAATTTTTTTCGTATTTTTTAAATATGAGTAAAAAATAACGCAAAATGATACCAAACATGACACATAAAAAATGAACCTTAAAATAAGTGTCGATTTACATATTCTTCTTTACTCACTTCGAGTTTGGTGTTATTTGTGGTTGTTTTATTTCAAAGACTCCAGAATATAAAGGATATCTTTATAAATAAAAATAATAATTTTTCATTCGGAGACAACCGGTAGTTTACTAATGGGCCTAACATCTGGTCTGAGATGGGATCCTAGGGGATGATAAACCGCGCTACATAACTCCCGCTCTCGACCCCTCTTTCACACCCGCGGCGTCACTTTGGACTCGTCTGTGAGAGCAGAAGTTATATTGCGCCAGTTATACAAGGATGTGTCAAGCAGATAGCCCAAAAATACATTGCTATCGCTCAGTGAACTACGATTAAAATATGTATGTCTATTAACAATATCTAATTCATTATTTCTTAGATGGACTCATTTTTACTTTCCAATTGTACAGAATGCATAAGGGGAGTATCGTAATCGTTCGATGTTTTTTAGATCCCTCCGAATCTTTACGAATTGCCTCCAGGAGTGTCTCTTTTCAAATTTCGGCGATGATGTCCAATGTGTATGTGTGTGAAGAATAACTGCAACAACTCGCGAATGAATTGATGCATCGAAACCAGACTTGATATTTGACTTTGAGTGCACTGGGAATAGAAGCCTATTTCTGGACAACTCATTCTGACTTCATTTAGACCCCGCGCTCCACTCCTGTTTCTTATTTACTTCCGGTTTTAAAAAGTTTGAAAATATGAATGAAAGTATCTTGATTGTTCTGTTAATTCTGCGTACAGATTGCTTATCCGCAGCACTGTACGCTGCACCGATTTTTTAAGATATACCAAAAATGTATTACGTAAAAAAAAATCTTTTAACCGACTGATTTATATCAGCAAATGAAGCAAATCCAAAGAGTTCAGGGTGGAAGATGATAATTCCTGCAATCTATAATGTCATGAGAAGATATGAAGTTAGGCAGAAAACTATGTAAGGTTGTGAGGATAAATATTTTGAGACATATTGAACTGTTAAATATGTCATTGTGTTTGATAAGTATATTATTACGATGGTTTCTTTTCTGGAAGTGTTTTGCTGTTTCCTTATATTTTTATTGCAATGTAGGGCGTTTAGTGATATGACCTATTATGAATCATATTTAGAAAGTAGAGTCGGGCACACTCCATATTTTCAATTGCCACCTCTGGAAGTTCTATTCAGTATACAATTGTTCCTGTATCTTCATCATCAGTAAATTATCATCTAATTATATTTTTCCACATTCTTTTGTTCGTAAGTCATTCCTCGCTCGCAATCAGGTAAACAGACTCGCAAGCAAGCAGGTAAGGTTGAATATTTCTTGAGGGTGAATAGTGAATTTAATATATTTATGTTATTTTGTACGGTTAAAATAAAAAAGATTTCATTTTTGTTAACTTCGTTTTGCTTTGATTTTGGTTCTTATGTCTACAAATTTAAATTGTAATGTAATCTTAAAAAATTATTTCTTAGCTGTATGTTAGTGTTCTTGTTTATTGAATATGAATATGTCAAACGCCACAGAGAGCAATATAATTGTAGTGACTGGATAGGATTACTTTATCGTTTACGTTGATATAAATTAATTTCACACTGACCACTACTACTGGTAATTGTGGTCAGTTATCCCTAAGATAATTATTTATTTTTTATTTTGTAATTATATGGATGGAAATAAATCATTATTTCTATTACTATTACTATTACTATTATTATTATTATTATTATTATTAAACGTCGGTGTGTTACTCACTAAACACAATTGCGTACCTCTGCGACTACGCCGATGCAACCTGCAATGACCGCTGCCTTGGCTTGAGCTCCGCTCATGCCTCCCAAACCGGAAGTGACAAACACTCGTCCAGCCAGATCTCCAGAACACAAGTATCGTCGCGCGGCTCCCAATAGAGTGATCTGTAAAAGAGAAAAAAATAATTTCTTCGCTTTCATATACACACAAAGAGATGCATTTGTGAAAGTTTTCAATCCTTAAATTTTGACGGAAATTTATTAATTAATTTCATGTCTTATGATGATGTTCTGGCCATTTGGTCCACTCTTCCACCTAACCGTGTCTTGGGTAAGGAAATTGGGGAGGAGAGAAGTTAGGTTGCCATGGAAATTATGGAACTGAACCGACATTTGTCTGGAGTAGGTAAGTGAAACCCCAGCATTAAATCTTACCCACTTTGGCAGAACAGGGTTTAAACCCACACTCTGCCGCTCAGTGCTATTGAGATTGCGTAGATGCTACAATTATACCACCGCTGTCAGTTTCAGGGATAGTAGTATGCAGATAGATGAAATAGCAGTTTTAGGGATCAATGATATTGAAAAAGTGGTTTGCACACCAATCCGTCAACCAGCGCATAATTATACAGATCTATTTTTAACATTAACTTAACAGTTATGAAATTTCGTTTATGTTTTATGTCTGTGGTGTAAGCAATTTTATTATAATTGTAATCGGAAGCAATTTTTAATTGAAATTTTTCTTAACTTGCTCCAAAATTTCTCTTCGAACTATGGTGTGTACACAATGTGCACGTATAACGATCATGTCCGCATTCGCTTGAAAGTTTAGATTAAAAATAAGAAAAATAGGTAATAGAAAATGGCATTTGTATATCGAGCGATGGGCTCTAATATATTTTATAAAATAATGGATATTTGATAAAGTTGAGTGGTCTTTTGAACAAAGTTAAACTTTTGATGAATTCTTTTTGTTTCATTTAAACCTTATCTTTAACATTAATCTTAGATATATCCATCAATACCCTTCAATGGCTTTGCTGTGCTATGTACAGGATGTGAAATAACAATATTTTAACATTAACATGTGTATATTATCCTGTAATAGAAATGTTCATATATTCTGTTTGCAAATTGGCATTTTTATCTCATTGAAAGCTTTTCGACCTCTTTTTAAAAGTTATACATGACTGAATTTTCAGTTATAGGATCGTAAGAGGAAAAACACATTTTTAGCGTTCGATCTTTTTTATTTACGTGTACTTCAGGGATGAGTTATTCTCAAGGCCTGTGGCAAATTAGATGGATACCTCATGGAGGGAAAAATTACGAAAGGACTTTGAAGAAGGCGGAAAACTTGTTTTTTAATTAATGAGCCCAACAGACGAAACTCGAATCGTGCGTAAACCAGGAATTTCCTTACCGTAGTTCCGTGAACTATTCCTTGAGGACCAATGTAACAGAATGATCCAGCTGTCATTTGACCGTACCTAGAAACATAAATATAGAACATAAATGACTAGGGAGAAAATGTCTGAGGTCAAATTAGCCTGTAAGTTAGGAATATATGAAATGATAAACTATGTAATTTGGATATGCCATTTCGATTGTGTGTCTGGATTTAGGTTTCTTGTCTACAATGTATACAAAAAGTTGAAGTGTTGTCGTCAAACATATTTTAATTACTACAGATCGGAATCCCGAACAGTCATCGTAATATCACAAGGCTGTTTATTTCAACTTCATAAAGCAAAATATTTCGAAAAAAAAACACTTTGAGGAAGAAGTGCCTGAGGCAAAAAGTTAATTTCAAAAGGATACATCTGCAAGCGTATAAATTAATCCTCCCCATCTTCCATCCCTTTGGGGAAGCATGTTCAAAATATGTTAATATAAATAATCATTTATTATTATAGATTCAGATTATACATAAAATATTATTAGTTTTTTGGGTTTCATTTTTTTTCGATTCGTAATAGATGACCTTGTAAACGATGAAATTACATTATTTTCGGATTTTTCTCCTTAAAAAATTGCTTAATACACCCAGACTTCGTAAAAGCTTTTGTACTACTCGTTGTAGAATTGCTTTCACCATTCAATTATTTAAAGATAAATTTATATATTTGCAGGAAATGTAACTTACATGGTGACTCCAAGGGCGAACATATCGTCGTATTCACTGGCACTGCTGTAGTGTGGGATCACCATACCGTTGGTGATGACAACCCGTGGCGCATCCGCATATGAAGGGAACAGACCCAGTGGATGCCCCGAATACAGAACCAGAGTCTGGTTTTCCTCCATTTCGGATAAATATTGCATCACCAACCAGAACTATAAAGAAAACATCGAAAAAAATACCATTCTAAATATCTCGTCAAGGAACTAATGAATAGATATATATTTAGTTGTCCGGAGCAAACCGCGTCTCAAAGTATCAACGTTTCGGACAACCTGTTCTGACCTTCAGGGACCTTCTTCAAGCAGACCTAAGTTGCAGTCACTTACACCCATTTGCAAAAAATTAGTATGATAATGTATCATAAAATCATTGTACCATGTTTTGTGACCATTTTTCTTCTTCTTCCAAATAGAGCTTCTTAGCTACATGCAAGAGAAGTATTTACAAACGATTTTTGTGGGTTTTGAACTAAGCTTTATTTGTAGCGTACGGTTTTGGCTATGATAAATGATACAACCTAGCACAGGGATGTCCACACTATAAGAGAAATTTCACTACATTGGAAGATAATGAGTTGATTTGGGCCGCACTTAAAATATACTATTAGGGGTAGCTAATAAACAATTTTTATGCTGAAAAAATATATAATTCTGAAAAAAGTTTAAGTACAAACGATTTAATTGATCTTTTCTATTATATGGCATTCAATTTATTATTTCCATCTTGTTCACGACTTTCTGTCGTTTCTTGTGGTTGGAGAAGTCAGAGACTCGTCTTAACCACAATTTATTATTATTATTATTATTAATTGTGTTTTAGTTTTCATGTAATCGTAGCTAGATAATGCATTACCTGTGCCCAGTTGGAAAATACTTGTCCGCCACCGCCATAGGTGACTAACTCCTCCGGATACTGAGCCACCGCAGGATCAAGATTGTTGAGTACCATGAGCATAATGGCTGCTGTTTGGGGGGAACGGGCAGATAAAGCTGATATCGGATACGCCCTATAAGGGTCACAATGAAAAGAGCATTTACATTAATCACAAGAACAAATGTAGATTTCCCCTCTCATTATTTCTTACTTAGTATTATTTTGCTCCGCCAAACAGGGTGGAACTCTCGTCACGGACTTTCTGTAGCTATTATTTTCCGTCGAAAACTGACGGAATTAAAGTCTACCGTCTGTCAGTTTCTTTTATAGTCAATTCAAGTCAATGCCTTGAAGTGTGCGCCCTGTTGGGAAGATTTTTCATCAATTTCTGCCACCGAGTCTTACACTCGATTCCGTCTTGTTTATCGCCGACCTTAACATACTATTTGAATGACGACTTGCAAATGTACTTCGAAAGCATTCGTTAACAATTTTGAGTTAGCGTATATATCTTAAGAATATCAAAATCCGAACAACAGGAAATTATACATATTATTACATTGAAATAGTCAAAGTCGGTAAGTACATTTTCTGGACACAAGTGCTTACAAAATCGTGTTTTTCCTTCGGTTTTAGGAGATTTTGTATAAAAATTTAATACGTCACTTTAGTATTTGTTTTGAAGAAATTTTGATAACTGGGACAATTCAATTTGAGATTGTCTTTAATATGAAAATCCAGTTAAATTCCTCCGGAAATAATGAGGATGATCTCCGAAGTGGAAAGAATAGGTAACATCATTTGAAAGAATATATTGCGCTGCTAATGGGTCATGTTTTGCCTAAAATTATGCATCTCGTGAGACAGAATGTTTATTTGTGATATAGTGGCAAGAAGACGCATGTATGTATAACGTTTTTTGTGGATTCTTTGGGATTGTGGGCAAAAGAGCAAAAGTTTAATAGTTTCCAACATTGTGTCTGAAAACACATTCACTTTAAGTAAATCGGTTGTTCTCAGTCCTCACCTGATGGGGAGCATCGGTAGAAATCGGTACATGTATATGTGGCCGAATTCTCTCAACTCTCCGGCAAATTCTGGTGCCAGGATCTCGTGAGTTTCGGGAGGGAAGTAGCGCAAGGCATTCTTCAGAGCAAGCTACAACAGAGAATAAGTTTTAATATATTTAGTCAGGGCCCAAAATTCATACCAATATAATTAATATTTTTTAAATCCAACAATATTTCACAATACCAATGTTTCATAAGAATAAATTTTATTATCAATTCATTTTAATAATACAATATCTAAATTAAAACATGTAATCATATGTTCAGAAAAAAATTCCTGAACAATCAGCTCATCTACTTGTCCTCTGATATACATTGTTGAATCAGCGTAATGTGACTTCAAATCAGAGCATAGTATAGAATAAGACAAGGTGTGCCATTGCTCATGAGGACGAGGGGACGTTGGCCAGTCAATGAAACGCGAGACATTTTTGAGGGAAGTTAAAGGTGTTGTACAGATTTATGTAATATGTTTGACTGAGTTGTGGGTGTGAAGCGATGTCCTAATACATCCACTCGGAAAAATGTCTTGAATATGATTGACTTGCATTGCGCAAGCTCGGGACGGGCACACCTTATCGTATTCCACTATGTAGTGTAGTAGTATCAATAGACACGCATACACAAAAGTAGCGCGCTAATTAAAAACTATAAACATGCATTTAACGCATATTAACCTTTAACTGACAAAATTAGTAAATGTGGTATCGTGGGGGCCGCATTTTCCCCAAGGAATGTTTGCTTCAACAAGTCAGATTCAACAATGTAACAGGATAACACGTCGCGAATGATAAATTATATTTCTATTTTATGAAATAAATTAGTTTTCGTTTCAAATTATCTTCTCATTTAGCATTTAATGTAGATATACAATTATAGTAATTATTGGTAAATCGTTTTAGTACGGCACTATTTTTTTTTATCTGATTAACTTTCTTAAAACGTACAACACTTTACTTGAAAACTCTGTAATACATCTCCAAAAAGTACCTTTTATGTGCATCTAATTAACATGAACAAAATGCACGTCCTTCTTCTCTGGTAAATTTAATATTGCGCAACCCCCTGAAAGCACGTCGCGTCGTCCAAAGAGCGGCACACAACATGAGATAACTAAAAATGGCGGGTGCAAACTATCCGTAGATTTTTAGAAAGCTGAGAAAAACAACAGTTCAAGGTGAACCCAAGATGAATATAGTATATTGTTATATTGACCTTGGGTAAACCCTCTGATAGACGTCACTCCAGAGATCCTTGCGTTTCTTCCCAAAATTCCCCACTAGAAGTAACCAGTAGTCTTTTCAAGACCCATGATCATGCGACGTATATTTATAAAGACCCAATCATTTATACAACACTTCGCTAAAATGAACGGATGGTTTAACGGACGATACCTCTGCGGTGAATACAAGAGATCCCGAGTGCATTTCTCGGTTGTCTCACTTTTCACTTGTAATGTCCTCGTGATGTGGAACCGGGAGGAGATCCATCAAATAAATAAATTAAAATAATTTTCACTTGACCGCTCTTATCTGTTCCATAATGAAGGTACACGGAAGGAATAAATGAATAAGAATCGTTACCCCTGCTCATAAGCAGTATGTATATACTCTTCTTTACATTCGAAACAAAACAGAACTTTGATCATTTCAGTGAAAAAAAAATTGAATTACGTAACATTATAAAAAGGTTAAGATATAGGAACCGTCCCACGAGAATGTTTCTTTCGATTTCCTGCCTTGAAAAAGAAAGTTCAGTCTGCGCATACCTATACTCCTAACTTGCAAATATCGTCCTCTCCCGACCCTACCGAGATATCACAGAGCGGCACCCGCGCTTCTGGGAAATGTGTCTGTTATAACTTCATAGTCATCGGGTACGAGTGATGTGCATTGTTTCAGCGGAAAACATTCCACAGAGCAGTCAAAGGTAGGTGTGCGCCCAGCGGAAATACCGCAGACAGAAGGGCGCACGGCGTGTAAATACATCTTTCTAATGTATGAAGCGAATTTTTTGGTTTAGTGTGTAACTCGGGGTGACCTACCATTTCCGGAGGTCAATTCAGGGATATTCTTGTGGGTCGGTCCCTATAGTTTGTGCCCAACTTCCCGTTTAGGTTAGCACACAACATGAACAATAAGAGAAAGGTTATAACGAAACAATTCATTATAGTAGTTGGACGATTCCAAGAGAAAAAAGTATGAAAATAGAGAAAATTTAACAGCCGTTTCGATGCTCACCTGTCGACCCCTAGCGTCGAGCGAGTGCCTGCGTACGGGTGCGTGCGGCAAGCGTGGGTTGCGTACACGCTTCGATGGCAGAGGTTCCAGAGGGATCCCCTTGGCCAAGCAGGAGAGGTCCGGAGTAGCGGCGTCCATGGCACGAGTAGGAGCACTGGCGTTCGACGTTGTGGAGACTCACTCTGGCGCGATACTCGGCCTTCGAAACCCGTTTTCGATTTATAAATTCTCCTGTTTACTGTTCGCGATGCTCTGTCTCTGAGCGCCGGGTGTTGCTGGGTGGATCTCGGCTTCAGGGCACGTTATTACGTGATGCGATGTAATGACGTGCAGGTGATAACGTTCTAAACATGCGTATGACGGAACAAGAGACAATTTAACCTTCCTCTACAGATCAAGCATTTCATTGGACAATATAGAAAAGATAAGACGTCTTTTCTACCAATGAAAATGAAATCGTCGTGATAAGATAACTTGTGAGAGGTGATGCAAAATGCATCGCGTACTGAGATGATACCTCAATTCGTCCGTGAAATATATCAAAAATTCAAAAGACCAAACTTCACTCTAAGTCACCCTTTTCAAAGCGTAATTTCAAAATATCCATTCTGAAGGTATTATATTCGTCAGAGCGACTAGGTTTAAATACCCCACAAAAATGTTTTAAATGATCCCCACCCAGTAGCGGTGAATTTTCATACCTATACTGTGCAAAAGTTTGAATTATTTGACTTTAAATTACTATGGGCTTATACAGAGAAACATTCGTGAGCGTATGTATTTTTGATACCCGGCTTAACATAGCGAAAAATTCCTACTGAAACACAGCAAATGGAAATAGGAACGAAATGACATTAATATTTTCATACTTTACGGGGTTTTACAAGAATATTTCACTGTCGGAAATTCAGTTCTAACGGAAATGGCAGCCTCATCACGTGACTGAAGACAATGCGACCCTTGTCAAAGAAAGAATCAAACGACGATCTAAAATTATTATCAAGTTTTAAAATCACAAAATAATTGTCCCCGTTCAGCAGTTAAAATCGGTAGATTGAATAAGATTAATGAGAACCACTTTGGTGAATATTTCCAAGTTTCATGAATAGTTGGCAACGCGACATCAGGACGCGACGCGGATATAATACCTTAATAAGCGTCTGTTTTACAAAAGCAACATTCCATCTAAACGTCAAGTTCTTATTTTTTTTCGGCGTTGATGTCAGTGAGGATTACTAATAAAATATTTTAACTCCTTTTCTCCCATCTTAAAAATGAATTCATAAATTTCCACAAATCAATTAAGAGAGTTTACCACATTTTCGTCCAAAGATATATCAATTTGTTCATGAGATACAAAGAAAGTAGTTAACCATTCCGTTTGCCAAATGACAGAAACCAGAACAATTTCATAGTTTAAAAAATTATGTTTATATTATGACAAATAATTAGTTTTCGTTGTTCGGAACACGCAGAAGAATTATGAAAGCCATATTGGTGGAAGTTTAAAGAATTTCGAAATGGATGTTGTCTGGCGGTGAGAAGCGATCTGGGTGGCCAGCTGGTTTTAGGAATGTGTCAAGGGAAGGAGCCCTCAGAGACGACGCGACAAAAACATTTTCAGTCGAGGTTTAAAACAAAATAAAATTTAAGTGTTATTGCGAAGGTCTGTGTTTGAAATTGGAATAGAAATTTCTTAAGTGAAAGAGACGCGAAATTAACTGTCTTCAATAATTGAAGTGTGTGGAAAAATGATAAACAATTCTTGAAGGAACGACAAGATAGGTATGCTAACTTCATCGGTTCCAAGGGACGCGGTGTGGTCTGCGCACATGCCCTAGCCGCTTTGAGGGATGACATTAATGGATCACGAGGCGAATTATGAATTTTGGGGAGCCATCTGACTAGAGTCAACGAGAATGACACAATGATACTTTGTTTCGCAGAACTAGAAGAAAGGCAAGATAAGCCTTGTATAAATTACAGTCGGGTTGAGCCCAATTAGAAATTTCGTGCCAGCAAGCGATTTTCGGAAACGTAGTGGTGTGGGAAAATGACCATTCAAAGGAATTTTTGGGGGCTTGTAGTGGAAAGAGGTGTTGGTAAGATTTGCCAGATCTTTCTAAATAAATTGGTTTCGTCGGAACGACACTCATAAAACTTTACGATCTAAGTTAAACGAAATGTCAAAGCTAATAGGAAATTTTTGGAGGATAAACAGATTTTGGGGAATTTGTGAAAGGAACTCGTGAGTATTAACAAATACTGCTATTGGCTGAGAACCTTTCTACGTCACTTGGTGACTGACCTATTAGAGATACCTCAAGGGGAATATAAATCGATTGCCATTGGAGAACAGAAATCTGACGTCAGAAAAAGGTGAAGTTCATTTCTAAGTTTTTGGGACTCTGGTGGGGTAGTATAAAATAACGAACGCTACAGGAACAGTCTCTCTTATGATTATGGTTCAGATTTGCTTACTTGCTTCGTATTGTTATTCAGATGTTCGGCTCATGTTGTCGTTTGATCAAAGTTCGGTCTCGTTGTTAATGACGAGGTCAGGTACTCTGATTGTTGAAATGAGACTTCAGTTTAATGAGCGAGGAACTTTTTCTTTGGAACATGAACATCTCACAATCTTGATGATTTGTTGTTCTATACCATGTGTCATTACGAGCATGTCACATGTTGATCATTTGGCTTGAGTTGATCACAACTTTAATGAACTTTGGAATTTTAAACCTACGCGGTTGATCAGTTATAAGTTTCGGTCGCCAGCGTGCTACGAGCACCTATGAATTCGAACAAGCAACACTTCATCGATTAAGAACTTTAATAAATGTCATCGAGTGCGGTATCTTCCTCAATGGGATCGGAAGGAGATGGTCATGGCTTGTTTGCTCATAATTGTTTGAAGAGAGTATTCTTTCATTATGCGTGGTCATTGTGATTTTGGGGGAACATTGAAAGGGTATATGTTGGGGAAAGTGCTTGCGTGTGAAAAATTAGTAAGTAAGAATATTGTATAATTAGGATGAATAAATAATTAAGATCAATTTGACACAGTGTTGTGTATCCTTCTCGAAGGACAAGGTATATTTTACGATCTATTAGATGGGCCGAACCCTATATGCCCTAGTTGTCTTATCGAACAGCGGAAGCTGACTTCAATGAGCCAGGTAAGTGCTAACGATCTATTAGATGAATCGAACCCTTGCTCCTTTGGTTTCTTTTAAATAATGTTATAATATATAACAATGAGCAATATTTTCAAACGGATATTTCATCTCCATTTGTACGTGAGACATAAAGAAAGTACAGAGAATTCGAAAAAATATATTTCACCTAATTCGTCCCTTTAACATCGGAATTACACATTTCGTAGTGGGCCTCTACAGCACAAAAGTACATCCCGTTAATATTTCTAGCCATGCATGACACAAAACGCAAAGAATTTAAACATAGGAAAAAACTTGCGAGCAATAAATAGCTAGGAACTTTGAAAGAGAAGAAAGAGAACTGACAATATGTACGCTGAGAATCTACACAAAACTAATTTATTGCTATTTTAATGATCTTTTAATTGGCAGAATATTGATTGGTATATGAAGATAATAAATTGAAAAATTGTGTATAGTTTCAACAATCTTTATTATTCATAATAATTAAAGCGAAAGCTTTTTCACTGACGTAGTCAGGATCTGCAGACTAAGAACAAAAAAGAAATAAATTATTATGCAATTTAATATAAGAGTTGATTTAGTCTCGAAATTTATTATTTTTCCTTTTTTAGTGCGGGACTTTAGGGCTTGTCAACGGCAAGGTCATTAGAGACCTCATTTTTCCTTATAGTCGCTATTAGTTACATTGTAACTTTAATTAAATGTCATGGTTGATGTCTAACCCAGTGATAGCAATATTATTGATTGAATATCTGGTTACCGATTAACGACGATCGAAAAGGCACGATTACTATAACATACTATTTGACGAACGAGATGCCTGCAACGCGACGTGACTCGTGTTTTGACTTGGCAAGTTCTATGGAAGCTCGCATGGGGGCTCGACCGAACGTCACGCCTACGTCACAGCCCTGGAATGCGCTCAAACCAGGTGCTTTCGGCTCATTGCCAAGAATACGCTTACGAATTTCAAAACAACTTGTTTTGGAGAAGTTTCATTTTCATTTTGCCAGGAGAGAATGAAATTTAAAGACATTTAGAGAATCGCGAGTAGCTCCTGGAAACGGATTATATTTAAAATTTATTTTTGAATCAAATGAAATATGTATATAATTTGAAACATAATTATTGAGAAGAAAACGTCTTTCTAATTATTGTATTATGTAATCCCTCCTAATGATTTTGTTCACCAACCCATGACAATATTTTACATAAATCCTGATGAAATAAAGTAAGAACGCTATAGATGAATTTTTTTCTTAAAACAATTTTCACCTGCTAGATCTAGAATATTATTTTGCGGTTTTTTACCACGCTCAATTTAATCATAAATTAAAACCGTACAAATTGTAAAACATTTATATTTCGTGAATATTGTAAAATATTATGTATTGTGTGCAAAATAATCACTTTTATCTCCAAGTTTTAATATTATTTAACTTCATTTCTAGAAGTGAAATTAAACACATCAATACGTCATGCAATGGGGTTCAATTTCATGGGCATGTCCTTAGAATATTATGTTGTAGCAAAAAAAAAAATCATGAGAGAAGTGATGAAATGGATTTATAATTTAACATCTTAAAAGAAAATATAACTTTTCACAATATGTTACTTCAGAGTAAATCTTCTACGAATTTAACGTTATTCCTTGGAGGTCAAATCCTCGACGGTACGAGTTGGTATAGTATGGTTCAACAACTACAAACCACATTCACTTGTAACATCAAATTGTTTTAAAATAATGTATTTTTTTCCTATCTGTAAATAACAAACCATAAGAAGTTGTGAAAGCGATAATTACTTTATTCATGTATCAAAATTCGTTTATTATTGTACAGTCCTGCATTGAAAATTGACAATTATCCTGTGCTCTAAATGGATTTGGCAACAGATCAAATGTGTGGGTTTCCATTTCTATATTCTATTATAATTTGAAATCAATTATATTCACAATTATTATGAAAATAAAAAAAATTGATATTTGTTAAAATTCTTATTTTTTGGTTGAATTTTATATGGATTTACCTCCAAATAAACTGAACAAATTTTGTATATAAAATTTTTTACAAAATGTTTTCTCAGTAGGGGAGAGTAGACAGTGCTGGGGGTAAGAAGTAGTTGCCTGGGTAAGTGGTGGCGATGGTAATATCTCAAAAGCGATAATCTACGTTTTTATATTACAGTGCAAAACTTGGTACGCGGGTTGCAGGTATTTTAGTTGCGACGTGAGCACTGCGGTGGCGTGTACTCGATTGAGTTGCTCGCTTTCGCGACAGGTTAGTAAATATTGTCGTATTTATACATTTCGGTTTATTGTCTATTTAAATTTATGAATGACAGTTTTTCACTAAAATGAGAGTTATTTACTGACGAATCGAACGAAGTGCCTTTCGCTGGGGGCTAGTTGTGACGCGGCACAACCAACCCTAAAATACACATTATCATAGCAGGGTAGAAAAGCGATTTTTCGTTAATCGCGAATTACCGAAGTTAACATTTTGTTATCTTTTCAACTTTTAAATTAATATTTATCTTTAATCTTAAAAGTTAACATATTGTTCATCTTCCGTTAACTTAAGTCCGTTATTTTTGAAGCATTGTTCCCCCTGTGCGCCTAATCACAAATTAGTCTGATTTTGTACCGTCAATCCGGACGATGTATTATTGCTCAAGCCCATCCTTTCCCCCTAAATTTCGGTAAATGCTGTAGTATATATTTTATATAAATTGCCCATCTTCCTTAAGGTACAACGATCTCTGCATCGGTACAACACGCTCCACAGCGGGATCATTTGGGCTTCTTTCCATCCGACCGTTTTTTTTTCAATTAAAACTTTTGATAAAAAAAGGCGGCGTCTGCTGTTTTTCCCGAATCAGCGAGGTAGCTCTGATTCAAATTATTATAACGCATGTAAGCGTAGATTTCGATTAGAAAATATAATGTATATATTCATTTTTATTTTCAACGTCTATCTAATTTAATAATTTTGTCGACATTTATTCCATATGAATATTTTTTAATTACCAATGTAATATTTCTAGACTTGTATAATTATGTTAATGTTTATCTAGTCAGTGTATACGGTAATTACGGTAAAAAACTTAGTAATCCGTTTTCACAACATTATCGTGGGCGGAGCTAATAATCATGAACAATACTACATTTGACACCTAATTACCAAGTTTCAATACTTGATGAACTATAATTGTCATTTTTAACAAGAATATATCAATTTTTCATTATATAGTAAATATAGAACTAATGATCAAAGAGTCGAAACTCGCATTATTCCCGAATCACAGTTCTGTTAAAATATTCCAATATATGAAATTCTTTTTTTGTTAGATTAAAGTCAGTCATTCGAAATTATTAAAGCTTAATCACATTATTTGAAATAATGTTTCATAATAAATATATCGAGATTTTCAATTTAACGCAATCATACTGTTAAACAAAAAAAATTCAATTTACTATTAATAGTCGTATTTTGATGTTAGTTGAAGAAAAAAAAAGAAGATATCTGTAATTCTGCATAAACTATTGTTTATTCTTTGTAATCATTACAAATATGAGATGACACAATACAATGCTTAAAGCATACATTCGCCTTGCACCATGCACATCTAATGAATGAGATGTTTGCACTTTCTTTAATTTCACAAAAAATAATGTCACAACTGCTGTGACCAGACAAAACAAGATTTAAAAGGAAATGAAATACAGAAGACTCAGTCCTTATCAGTAGAGCGAAAGATGACCGAATGAAACAAGACCCTCTGTGACAGTAGGTATCGCGAAGTGTTGTTGCGTCACACTAGAAGCACAGGGCTGTACAGCTTTCCCACAGAAAATTCCTACTCTTTTTTTTGGCATTTTCAACATTTTCTATAAGCTACTTCCAGTGCGCCTCAGCAGCTAAAATTTTATCAGTGTTCCCAATGCAATACACACTTTCAGTGAAAAATTCAAGGTTTGTTTCGACGTCATTCTGACCATTCCCTTGTGAGAGGTATCTAGAAAAACTTCAAATCAATTTTTTGTACGACGTTATTATATTCAACCTTGAAAATTGTTTTGTAAATATAAAAATTTCTGTAAATAATTTTTTTCAATTTTGGGAATTTTAGTTCCTAGTGGCCACCATTAGGTTTTCTACCAGATAGCTCTTGTTGTCGTATTACACTGGGTTATTACGCAACTGTCTTAATTTAAATTCCATGTTTGCACTAAATTATAAAATATTGTAGAATGTAGCAGATTTACAATTTCATCTAGCCATCAGGAAGTGTTTTGCTGTCCTGGAACTCGGACACATTTATCTCAAATTCACAGTGAAAGCGTTTGAAAATTCTGTGGCCGATGTAAAAACCAGTACAATGCAAGAACCGAAACACTCTTAAAATTTCAAAGTTCCTGATGTTGAGCATATTAAGAAAATGATAATTATAAATCTACACAAAATGAAATGGGTGAATTGTCTTTTGTGTGCTAACATATTGGTATATAAGAGTTTCAAGAATTTGTATGCACCTCCCGAAAATGTAATCCTACTTCAAGTCACTATCACAGTTAACTTAAGTCTCTTTGACCGTACACCAAATATTAGGGTGGGCTTGAGGCACACTGGAAGTACCAGTCCCGAGAATGCGAGTGCCCACTCACCTCAGAATCGGGATTCATGGTCGTCCACTCATTTTCCTCAATTCCACTCACTTGAGTTAACTCAAAGTCCACTCCAATCACTTGAGTATGAGTGGCGTTTGAGTGAGTATGTGCGGGATATCTCGATATAATTGTTTGCGCAGTGTTTTGTCTTAGGAAATTATGTTACAGAAATGTATGTTCTTTGAATGATTTTGTGACCAAAAGTTGCTCGTAGTTTGGTTAAAATTTATTTTTTGTTGCCATCCGTTGAGAGACGATTGTTCAATGAGTCGACATTAAATTTATTTTAATCCATTTTTCAGTTATTATTAAGTCGTTACGTTTATACTCTTTATTTTCACCAAATTTCTATTTACTTACATTACTTCATTATTTTAATTGCCACCATCGTTTAATTAATTTTAATGTACATTTCTTTTAGTCATTTTGTTTCATAAGTGTCCATCCTCTTCATCATAAAACTCATTCTCTTCATGAACTCGTGATACATGTTTCATCACGAAAACGTATTGTAAAAGTGAATATCAACGAACAATTGTATAGATGAAAATAATAAACCATAAAGACACCAAATAATATAAACTATATACCAAATCGTTGACCACGAAAGACTGACTGTTATTGTCATCACAAAAGGAATCGCTTCTAACCGGTACTGCTACCTGCGGCCGACCAAGGAAACAGTGTCCTGTGTTTCGTCTAGTACCTGCTAAGAGCGCTTCGGTCGTCGCTGCGTCGTTCTCCGGTAGAGAGCTCTTATGTCATGACACCGTCGCGTGCGCAGCCTAGCGGCGGGTGAGCGCTCTCGTAGCACGGGTGCGAGCGAGCCGGCTCTCGCTGGGACAGACGGTCAGACGGTCGCCATTTTCCGTTGGGAGGGGTTCGATTTGCGTGATGCTGCTTGCGCACCCGTGTTTCCGCTGCAGCTGTGTGCTCCGCTGAAACTTCGACTCTGGGATTGCCAAAGCTGCCGTGCCAGGACCTCGTGGGAGCCGCCGGACCTCACCACGCCGATCACGAGTTCGTCGCTGGACGCGCCGGTCGGAGCACGCCCGCTCAGGTAGGCCCTTGCGCTGGCGCGCCGCCCGCCGGCGGCCATGTGCGAAGGAGGGAGGCGCGGGCGCGTTTGACCCACTTTGCGGAAGGTGGGGGGGTCAAGGTACCCGCTCGGGGCGCGATGCGGCCGCTCACCTCGGTGGCGTGCACCCCCGCCACCGCGGCGTTATTTCGGTACGACGGCGCCCGCAGCCTCCGCAGCCGTCCGCGTCGATACCCGCCCTTCGTCGATCTTGCAACGCCGCGCATTGTTGTCGCACGTGCTCGCAACGGTCGTCGGCAGCGGCGGTGGCGAACGCCTGCCTGCGGAGAGGCGTGTGTCGGGCAGGAGATCGATATATTTACGCGACTCTGTCGTCGCACCCCCCGCGTCGCCGGACCAGATGGTCGTGGCGACTGTGTGTTTATGTTCCGGACTCCGACCGCTCGCCGGCGAGCGACGTAGACCGTGCAACTCGTGGATATTTTTAGAAAGGGGTTTATCGCCGGGAGAAAATAGCGGACGCATCGTGTCCGACGTTTGAGTGAAGGGGACAAGGGAGAAGCGTGGGTTGTGTTCCGGGAATAGAAGGCGAGACCGCGCACGCGACAGCCGGGGCGTGCAGGCAACGGTCTGTCTGTCGCGCGGGGCGACTGGCTGTGGCGGCGGCGTGCGTGTCGTCCGCGGGGGTCTCCCGGGGGCGGTTTGCCTGTTGCTCGAGGGAAAGAGCACTGGCGTCAACAACTCTAGCTTTATATATACTTCACTATTTTTTATACGAGGAAGGTGATGGATAGGGTTTGGGTTTTTAGGTGCAAATTTCGTATGAAAGAGTTTTAGTTGCTATTATAGTCAACTAACTTCAGAAATCATCTTGCTCCTATTCTAAATCACTGATTTGCAAATACATGCATCAAATAATCACTTATGAGAAGGACAAAATTGGAAGTAAACATATTCAATTGTTTTTATTTTCGATACACCTTCCAATCGTTTAATAACTGCAGAAACATTAATTAAAGAATTAAATATTTGATATTGATTTGAAACCATATATCAATGAAATAGAACTCTCATCTCTTATAAACGATAAAATGCGCGAAGATTTTTGAAAATCTGTAATAAAAAGGAGAGACAGGGAGTTAATAATAAATTTTAATAATAAATTTATTGTCAAAAAAGCAGTACAAAATGCGTATGACCAGGTGGAGGACAATAAACTAATTTACTCTCCAGAAGCAAGCAAGGGACCATCCTATCAATTCCGATCAAGGGCCCTAAGGTAGAGGTGGATTCAAAAATTTCAGCAAAAATTCCTAGATAAGAGTTATGAACACAATTTTAAGAAAAGGGGAAAAAGTTGGTGAAAAAATTGTTCCTTTCTCATCTATAGATAGAATTTCACGTTGTGGTATATTTAATTTACTCTAAGAAAACATGTGATCCCTAAAAATCTTTATCCTGGCGACGTGGATAAAAATCGTGTGATGTCAGAATTGATTTTAATGCTAAAACTATGGAAAATATTTCGGGTAACTACTATTTAATCAATAAATTACACAAGATTCCTTTCGTCACTTCCTAAATAATCTTGGTTTGATGATAAAGTTTTGACAGTGAAATTGAGTTTTTTAAATATCCATATTTAGACAATTATACAGAATGACATTCTATTTAAAACATAATGAAATTTTTGGGTGGCATTTGTCAATCTTGGTATTTTTTGGACGAGAAGAAATAACAATTATAAAATAAAATTGTTTGTCAAATCCTCCCTCTGTAGTTGTGTGATTCATTATATATTGCTCGTTATATTTTTCCCATTTAAAGTAAACTATCAGATGAACTCAGTAAATACTGGCGTGGACGTCGACGACGAGCTTCGTGGAACGGTCGACCATCACCTCCAAAGGGAGGGAGGACAGTATTCTTAAGGAAACGCCCTTTGAACGGCGACCCTGAACTTTCTTTCCTTCTCGCCTCGGAACCTGTCGCGTTGTTTTTGTGATAGACTATCCCTGGTCTTCGAACTGGCAGTCGCCGATGGAAATTTGTTTTCCTTCCCCACACGAAAGCCTTTCATTATTGTATCGCTCTTCGGACTGCTTTGATGCCTTTTCTCGGGACACGTTTGTATGCGAGGTAGATTGACTGATTGTAGAGTTCTATGATCTGTTCGAGCAAGAGCTTCAAGTATTGACGGTTTCACAATGAAGGCGTCCCGCAGTCTTAGATTCTTAAATTACCTAATTTTCTTGCCAAAAGGATGTTTGAAAGAACGATGAATTCTATTTGAGTGGAAGAAATGAGCGTCCCAGTGGGGTATGTTTGCGGGGGTCGGGAGGGCGAATGTGTTTCCTCGAATGAGCAATTGAGCTCTGCGCGCCCACCGAACAAAATTCTCTCGTGTTGTTAACTACTAATATCAGTTGACCGAGCTACGATCGGATTTACTCAGTGTAAAAATATTTGTAATTGAATTTTTAATAAAACAATTTAAAGACATTTTTCGTAACTAATGTGGTAAGTTAATATGTTAAAAACAAAAATTGTTGTATATTTGTTATTTTATCTTTTAGTGTTATTTTGCTAGGGGACAGAGCAACAACGTGTTTAGTCAATGTAAGAATATTTTCAAGTACATTTCTAATATAAGAACTCTTATTCTACCGATGAATTATTATTTCTTGTAATATTGATACCGATGACTATACAGGTGTCACGCAGCGGCACCCCCGCTACTAGGAAATGAATCATTTATCATTTCAGTCAACGGTAGTGAGTGTCGTGCATTGCTTGACGTAATGCATTCTACAGAACAGTCGATTGCCATGATCTGCAGGTGAGCACCCAACCCCAGACCGAAGGGGAGGAACTGCTTCCTTCACAGACGAAAACCGATTTAAACATACAATTATTGCTCGTATGGTAATTTTGTAAAACGAATTTTCCCAAGATTCACACTTCTTGTCACGGCAAAATCCCACCATAAGTACGAGATAGCTGACTTGAACTTACAATTACTCATACTATTGTTCGCATAATAAGAGTGAGATCTACTGAATACAAACCAAGTGCTGCTTCAGAGAGTTGAAGGCACATCAAGTTGAAATATTCGCTGTCTCTTAATGTGAAAAATAGAGCATTAAATATTGCTTAGTTTCAGTGTGTGTGTGTGTGTGTTTGGGGAGGGAAAGCTTTGACCCTTCTCTGGAACCGTCAAGTAGATTGTACGATTTTGGTGTGTGTTTTTTGTATCGCTTCATAACAATCTGGTTACCTCATCTTCAAGCTCAGTGAACTTTTCTTTTGTAGGATCACTTCTATGACGTGTAAAATGATAAGAATTCCGTTATCTTGTACGAAACATATCTCTAAAGTGACAAATTTTTGTGAAAGCAATTAAATACATTTTTGAGTTTTACCCGTCATTAGTTGTTCTTTTATGTGCAAAAGTCTTGCTCTATACCAGCAAAGGATTTGTTTCCTCACAATGCACTTGCGTTTAATTATGTAGTACTAAGACTCCAAGATATGACAGTCTTAATCATGAAGCGAATCTTATTTGTAACTATGCCCATATTAAGTTACCATACATTATGAAGTTACGATAGAAATATTCATTTATGTATCAGAATGAACCGCAAAATTATCTTTGGTATCAACCAGTGATAAAAATAATCGTATTTGCTACACAAACCCATAATCTGTCTCCATCTTTAGACTCAAATATCATTTTAAGCAGTCAACATAAGTACTGTACCATGTACTGTAGAACCTCGATTATCTAGGGTAATGGAGGGGATGGGTCGCACGGATAAATGATAACCACGGTTAATCGAGACACTTTTTATTTAAGAGGCAGATTTTATAAGAGACAGGCAAGTCATTATACACACCATTTTTGTTTTTGCCGAATTTTTTTATGGTGGTTTCTTCCAATGATTTTAGAAGACACCTATATTATTCCCCCCCCCCC
>NNCF01130069.1:1440098-1483475 GCA_002313205.1 Laupala kohalensis | reverse complement strand
GCCAAAGTAATTATTGTAATTACAACATGCCCTTTAGTAGCTAAATTGAATTGTTCTGTAAATTTCATGGCTGACCTTCAGTGCAACCAGGCAGGGTTCACATGGTGTTCATCGGGGATAGGCTGCACGGCTTAAATGGTCACTAGGCCTTACAGATAGTTCATGACTACAGAGTTGATATAAACCACTCTTTCTTGACACTTTATGGTCTCCACAATCACCTTTCGTATGAAAAACACAATGTTCATCCATACTTCTTGTTAAAAAAAGTATATCAGTTTCTCAAACGTTTGCACTAGAACTACATTTCAGTCATTTTGGATTGCCTTGTTCTCAGGTTGTCTATAATGAAAGAAGTTGCCAGATCCTGAAAGCTAAGTGCTGTGATCAAAAGAATTTCTGAAAAAAAAGGCTGTTATAATAAGTATTTTATGTTTTACACCATACATTATATTTGAAAAAGAGTAAACAACAATGTTTATCATTAAGGTAAAAACAAAATAATATTTGTAACAATCGTTTTTTAAGGTGTTCAATAAAAATGTTTTACCAAAATGATGAACATTGTTTTGACTTTTTTCAATTCTGGGGTGTACACCATTGCACGGAAAATTATTTCTCTGAATATGGTTGCAAACAATTACAATGCTTTTATTGCTTATGTTACAAGTAAAATTATGACATAGTAAAAAAGGATATGGTTGCCTACTGACTAGTCACACATAAAATAAAATAAACATATGAATAAGTTATAGGCCTAATATATAGCTAACAATACATAGCTTTGTTACCATATTTTCCATTTCCACAATGTCTTGAAGTAAGCCCTATGTGCTCGCATGGCCATTAGCCAAAGTACTGTCAATTGTCCGTTAAAAGACAGGTCTCGTACTATGAAATGCAATGATCAAGTTCCACATTGATCCTCAGTGCACTGAAATACAGGGTCACCAAAAGGACTTTTTTGTTTCGTTAGATACAAAAGTAGCTATTTTTCGGCAGCACTGAGGGTGAGCCATGCAACAAATGAGCTAATTAAGTTAATATTGAGTGGTACTACACAATTTAAACCCCAAAACTGTGGCTGACCCTCAGTGCATGGGTCCATGAGGTCTCAGATATGGCGCTTTTTCACTATCCGCGACAAATTTTGGTGAACCCTGCCAGGTTGCGCTGAAGGCCATGAAAGTTACAGAATAATTCAATTTAGCTACTAAAGGGCATGTTGTAATTACAATAATTACTTTGGCTGATGCTCAATGCACTGAGATAATAGAATACAGAAAGAAGTCGATTTGAGAAAAATACTGGGTCGCCCCCCGCTTTAGGAATTTTTGTGGGTCACAAGAAAACTTTTTTTTTTTTTTTGGGGGAAAATAATATAGGTGTCTTCTAAAATCATTAGAAGAAACCATAAAAATTTCAGCAAAATCAAAAATGGTGTGTATAATGACACCCCCATTTCTGCCTCATTCTTATAAATTCTGCCTCTTAACGAATTATGAACAAATAACATACATACATGTACATATGTACAATGTCACAACAGGAATTGAAAGATAAAGTAATCAGTCTTTGCTTTTTGTGGTTTGAAATTATTTTCGTTACTTCATTGTTTTTCCTCAAATTCATTGTGCTATGGAAATCTAAATTTTTTTGATACCTGATGGCCTCTGTCTCGTACGTTTCTCGGAACATATGTAAAACAGTGGAAATAGTTGGATTTATATGTGTAATTGGTTTTTTCTTTTTTGCGGAAGAGTGAGCACCACGGTTAATCGCAAACACGGTTAATCGAGGTTCTACTGTACTTGCAATATTATATGGTTGCTGAATTCCCACGACTTAAGATGCGTCAGGTTTTTTAATTTTTGGGTGTAATATCCTTGTTATACCATTCAATAGCCCTATTGATACTATGGAAAACATTCATCTTAGTAGAATGATAATTTAAAAATGTATGTCTATAAGATTCCCTATTTGCCAGCGTAAAATATCACCATATTTAAAATAACTTTGGTTAATTGGATATGCATGCTTGTTAGTAAACGTATAAACACAGAATTTCAAATAGTGTAACAGTATGGAAAGTGTGGGTATATATTAGTGCAAAACCTAAAAAGAAAATCACAAAAAATACTGGACGCGAAGATTAGATTTTCAGTTTCCCCATCGTGAAAGAAAACATGATTTACATTAAGTATAATTGCTTTTTTAACTATTGCGGTGAAAAAATAAAGGCATCGTGGGCGAATTGTCGTATATTATTTTACGATTATTTTTAAATTTAACTGCAGGTTGATATGAAAGAAAAACTATTAGTAATTGTCATCACTGATTACTTGCATCATATAGTAGTAGTAGTAATTTTTGTTTACTCTAAGGTAAAGGGGACACGAATCAAGGAGAGGTCATATTTTTATAACTTGGAGCTACTTCTAATATTCGTAAAATGGCGATGTATAATGCATTTGATTATGTTCATATTGATGTAACAAAGAAAAAAAAATTTCAAATTTTTAACCCACAAAAATTAAGTCGTCCGATCATTCAGGAATGCAATTGTTTGCTGTGATTATTCAAAAACCGATGCTGAAATATCTGCATCCCAAATTTAATTTCGCGAGAAAAAGCAGTTTCATTTGCAAATGGTATTTAATTCTCGTCGAACCAACGAAAAAGTGATTAGCGGAGATAAGATCACCCTATTATACCCATGTTTTTACAGATAATAAAAATCTCTCCACAAGAGATATTAAATTTCTGGTTACTATTTGACCGATTTCCGAAGTGTAGAAGGGCAGATTTATATATTTGAGAACAGTTAAACCGGAATTTTTGAGTAGAGAATGTTATTAGAAATGCAAATTTATCTCGTTAAAACGATGTCAGTGTTTGTTCTCTCTTTTTCGGAGATGAACCTGTGAAACATCGTTCAAAAGGACACAAGAGGAAATTAAGCTCCATAAAGAAGAAGTGAGTTGAAAAAAATTCATGAGGCAGAACCGTTGAAGTATGCTATGGACTTAAAATAATGTACCACGACATAGACAGTGCAATAACAGTTAACCCACGAGAAATAAAAAACAATGTATTTTAGAAAGTTATTCTCTTAAAAAAAAGTATTTGGTGAGTTAAGTTTTTCATTTCCGCCTGTGTCGCGTTATAGTGTATATTGTAGTGCAGCACCGACATAATTTTTTCCCCTTTGTCACTCTTGTCATTATCACGGTATGAAAAATAATTTTGTGATTTCTGTTTCCCACCTCCGTGGCTTTTGAGACCAAAGGTTTCTTTCATCCTCCCTGTAATATTTTTCCGAAACTTTTCATTCCGACTCTCGTGTGTCCCACTGGAGTACGATCTCTTTCATTGAGAGCTGGAAAGAGTGAAAGGGAGGTGGAGTCCATTGTTCGTAGCGTCAGCGCTGCGCCGTCGGCTTCTGCAACTAGAGACAACTGACTGTAGCTCTAGTCTGTCAGCAAATGCGACTTGGATTTACCCAAAATCTGCTGATAAATACCCCTTCTATATCTTTATCATAGTTGTTAGTGGTTGGCGTTTGAACGAGCCTTGTAAATTTTCTTATGCGCATTTTCTCTCAAAATTACGAGGGAAGTTTATAATTCATACTAGAAATATTTTTGATTCTAAAATGTGAATGAGGATTTGAAGATGTTATTACTCATCTGTCGATTATATCTGCAGTGATGGATCTATGGTGGTGGGGGGCTAAGGGGGCTTTATCTTTTGATTGGGATTTTATTTTATAACTATCATATATTTGTGGTTTGTTCATTACGTCTGCATTAAAATATATTTTATGAATTATTTGTTTTGTATCTTTATAAAATTCTTATTTGGTCACAAAATCCTTATCTTTTCATATTTATTTGCCGTTTTGAACCGTTAATAAATTTGGTCACTATTTAATAAATACTTAATTAAATATTTTTTAAATATATATTTAAAAAAGTGTTATTTCATAATTTTTGAACATAAATGCTACTGTTTATATGTATGGAATATTAATGGCATTTACTTTTGCAAGACTCATCAACACCATCTCCACTTCCACTAATATATAAATCACACCTCTGGTTAAACATTACCTCTTTATGTGTGAGATATGAGTAAAGAGGTAAAGTTGGGTTTAATGTACTCAACGTTGCCTCAGGATGAACGGAATAATAGACGGAGCCTAAATTGACGAATTTTTGGTATCATGCGTTAAGACCGAATCTTGAATTTTGTTCCATATTTTTCAATTCTGTTCGAGAATAAGGTACATTTTTTGGACCCATCTACACTTCTTGGGACGCTCCTAAATTTGCGGGATATTTTCACCCATAACTAATGCATAGAATGAATGAATGAATGAAACATTCATATTTCACTCTCGTATTATGAACGGAAGAAGCATTAGTGAAGTAGTACATATAAAGAAGCGAAAGAATGATAAAAATTAATGATCGACGTAATACTTCCAAAACTGCATAAATTTGCGGAGCGTAGTCCTCTCAGGGTGATAGCAACTGCATTGTTCTACGATTGGCGATGTAGGCGGTGGCGTTAGTTCGCTGTCCGACCGCAATGGTGTCGCGACAAAATCCGAAAGGCCCAAAATCCAGTAGCGGCAAAACCCCACAAGACCCATCCGACTTATCTCCGGTGAGGAGAAGGAGGGGTGAGGTAATTAGTGTGGCTCGGCTGTTATATTCATTTCCTATTCAGAACTCCCAGTACAAGTTCCTAAAAAATAACCATTAATCTCACATGTCTTAGTGACGTATCATTTCTCTCGTCTAAGAAACACGAGTAAAATAAAACTCGAATCACATTTCTACGATGCCAAGTTACTGAGGTACTCGACAAGTTACTGGGACTATCTTGTGTACTCCCGACAATGTTAACTCTTCATTCGTGTTTCAAACGTTTTATTCGCTTATAAGAAAGCATTAAATATATAGTATTTTTTATTATGACTAAATATTAATTTTTGCATATTCTTCGGGAGAAGTTGCCATCAAAAACCGTAATACTGAAGGGTNAATGAACTCCAAATTTCTTTTCACTCTTCATTATAACAGAAAGTAATACAACTCCACGGCGTAGCCGGCAGTACAAGTGTAATTCATTAATAACTACTTTAACATTCAGAAAACTCTCAATAACTTTCCGAGAGTTCTTCTCCAGATACAACAATAAAATTCATCAATGTAAACTAGAACTTTGTCTTGGGAATAAAGGAAAAAATTGACCACAACATATGAGGAAAGGCGGGACTATCCATCTGAGTACCTATACCAGTGTAATTAATTTCTTTGCTGCGTTTGCGCTTTGAAAAATGCTTGCGCTTTGAAAAAGTCAACCTTAAAAAAGAGAGAATGCTGTCTACCCGATGCCTGCTTTGGAGGCGAAGGAACAGGGCATCGCATCGCCTTTCGTTCCTCGGCTACGCAAAGCACAAACACTCTTGGAAGCAGGGCTTACTCAGAGACGCTGAGAATGATGCCGTAGGTGCCATTCAGCTCTTCTCTTCTCTCTCCCAATTATGCTGGCGGTTCGCTCGGAAAGCATTGTTGTCAAATATAGACGCACTCGCAAGAGGCGTAGTGCGTCTAATCGCAGGAAATGGCAAAGTTGTACACGCATACGGTTGAGTTCTCCCAGAGTATTTTAAGACATGAGGGACGAGTCTCGTGGAAGCGTGCCTCTGTACAGTTGCGAGTCAAACGCCATACCCTATGAAACTGTCTCCTTCCAGCAAGTAGTAGGCTACATATACTACAGTTGTAGCGTCATATACTTTACTCGGGAAAGAAAAAGAAATCGGGAACGCACTATTGTGTATTAATTTTTGTAAAGTAATTAGCTGTAAAATAGTTTTTTGTCTTCAACTTGGTCGTTCACAGTTTGTAACTGCCCTGTTGACAATGTTTGTTTGTTTATTTATTGCCAGTGTAACTGGTGTGATGTTGGTTCAGGGCTTGTACACAGTGTAGCCAATGTCTTTACTTCGCCATCGTCCATAAGAGTAATGATTAAGTGTACCTCGCGTTATGTTGGCAGTACTTTGAATAGTCAACACATAAAATAGTCATCCTCTCTAAAATTTTGAAAAAGAGATCTTAAAGTACAAAGAACATGTTGTTTTCAGGAACCCAAACGTTTCTTTATTCAGATTATACTTGAAATTTATTCTTGTTAAATTAATACAATTGAAAATAACATCATTTAAAATAATAATTTGGTATTGGGCAACATTAACCTACAAAAATTCAAAATATCGTCAGGGTCAGTTCGACGTCGTTTCGTCGTCGATCTTCGACTCGATCTTGACGTCGAAACATCTCGTCGCGACGATCGTAAAGTCGGCTCAATGTCGGCGATTTTTGCATGGTGGATAATTCGAAATTGAATTGTTCCGTGTCAAGAACGCCTTAAATGTGTGTTATGCTAAAACATCGTATTTTACTTTTTAAAATTGTTGATCACTCTTTAAATTAATTAAAATGTTCTTTACATTATTATTCGTGTAATCCGAAAATAAAAATATGTTTCGAGACAAAGTTATGTTTATCATGTTGGACAACAAAATTGGAGTCGCGTTCATTTTTCTATCTTGTCGGTCGTTTGGTTGCATATGATGCCCAATCGCCTTCCCTTTTGTGATAGGATGTACTTTAATATTAAAATTAAACAGCTTGCTTCTTTGAGGAATAATCTGGAGAGTATTCTTCAGGATGCTAGGAAAACCGCGAGAAAGAACCTGGCGAAGTTCACAAAAACCTTCAGCTCTGAGCTCTGACGACGTCGACGGCTATATTTCGTCTGACATTTTTCGAGTGATATTAAATTCTGTAGTAGTAATGCGAAGGTTTCTCTCATTCCTTCTGAGAGAAAATTTCGCGATTTTCAGGAATAGAGTTGAAGAACTATTTCTGACGTTTCATCTTCAAATGCAGAGCACACCTTGATAAAAAAAAGTTGATAAATCACTTATTTCTTTGAGAACAGAAACACGTCATGTCATTACAGTAATGATGCAATGTTAAATTATTTTGAGGACTGACTAACCGGACATATTAAAACAATGTTGAACTCGAGTCGACGAATGCAAAAATGTGAAATTTTCTTTGATTACGTATCATACCTATAAGTGTTCCCCATTATATCAGAATCGATGTTCAAAAAATTAAATTTCTCTCTTGATTAACAGGATGCAATAATTATTTATTTTCATCATGAATCGGGAATAGTACAAATTATATACTTATATAAGGTTTTTCTAATATGATGTAAATCTTCTCCACAACGAAATGATAACTTCGAATATGGTGAATTTCTCTTTCTTAAAAAAAGTAGTTTCTTCAAAAGTGTATCCTTACGGGTATTAAGGCTATGATTTTGTTTTCAGTGGTTGTATTTGTGGTTTCTTTGAATATTCTGTTTTAAACCGAGGATATATTCTGAAGCTTTCATCGTGCCGTGAGAAGCAACCGGTTTCTTTGACGTAAGTACCTATAATGAAAAGAAGTGTGAAAACACGCTTAAAGCCTTCAAATTCTTATTAGTGTATACAAGATTCTCCTTCCTCTACAAAAGAGTTGATCTCAGTCGTTTACTCAATTTCTTCTTCGGTTAATCTGAAATTCATTAATATTTTACGGATATAACTTTCTCAAACCCAATCAGTTTATTTTTAGAACGAAATATTAAGTACAGATGAACCCCTCTCATCCGACCTCGGATCATCCGGCCATTCTTGTGGAATCACGGGAAGAGTTTTCTCTCTCTCTCTCTCTTTCAGCGTACAATCCCTGGCAGGTAGTGACTTACACATTGATTGTATGACGGGTTTTTCTTGGGAAGTAAGTGCCTGGGAAGCAAAACGGGTGACGGGATGTTAGGTAAGCAATGTGTTTGTGACTGGATTGACTGGGGAGGGGGGAGGGAGTTTGTTTCATTCCTCTCTCGCTTCCAAGTCTATTTTTTATGAATCAATTTTTTCGTGCTCGTTTCGTTTGTAGTATATACTGTGCAATAAAACGAGTCGCAACGATGTCTCGTGATATCCTGATGAAATTGTGGACTCTTCTTGAACGAAAAATCAATTTTTCACGGGAACCTCGGATTAACCGTATGACGGGTAACCGACCAGGGTCTCGCTCCCCACCAGACCGGTTAACTTTAAGAAGTTATGGTGAAGTATTAAATTCTTTTACGGGAAAATAATAGGTTTTATTTTTAATTCTTATTACCGTGAAATAAAACGAAATTAGAATCTCTCATGTCTGGATGTTTTTGCTCTGTCAATCCTATGAGTTTAGAATTTATTTTTCACACGAGATATTTATTTTCTTGTGACTGACTCCCCGTGTGATTAATTTGCGACTATTTTGTGTTGCAAACGTGCGAATATTTCATTGGATTTTTAAAATTCACGCTTCTGTTAACGAATGTGCTTCTGGAAAAAAAGAAAATTCGTCTTCTTACGCATCAGTTTATGTGAAACGAAGACCACGTGACTCTGGGTCGATTTTACGTGCTCTCCAGTCCCCCCTCCTTTAATACAAATGATCGAATATTTCTATGTATTATCAGTGGCGGCGATTGGGGGGGGGGGGCGTGGGGTCTGTTCAGGCGCCCCCCACGTTTTTACGGAAAAATAAAAATTTCATTTTAATGGACTAAAACTGAGAATTATAAAAAAATACACCATCCCTGATGTGGTAGTCACCAATTGTCTTTCCTTTGATTTATTTCATTATTTAAATCTTTCTTAGTGGAAATATGCAGGAAATGTCATGTAAATGAAAATTATCAATATTTTTTTGCCTCCCCCCCGTTTTGATTCCCAGTCGCTGCTACTGTGTATAGTAACGAGCTCCACACAATTTCAATAAGATAAACCGACTTCTTTGCATTGACAAGAATTCCATTCTCTGTCATACTTTCGAATTATATAAGATTTCTCCTTTGAATGTATGGATCAGGTAGTCCATTATTTTTCCTACTTTTTCTCAGTTCATAATTGGGGAATAATTCTGTTAAAAACCAACGATTGTTGAAGTCTTCATCGAAAGAGAAACTTACAGAAAATCAATGTGTTGTGTATAGACGTAGTTAACTTCTTGTGTTACGGTATTTTATGGGTCAGAGCGACTAGACTGAAGTACTGTCAAAAAATGTTTCATCCAGTGGCGATAGATTTTCATTCCTTTACGGCGCAAATTTTTGAATTATATGACTTTAAATTAATATGGGTTTATATAAATAAACTTTCGCGGGTTTCTGTTTTTTCTTTGATGTTCTGGCAAAACTACCGCCTTAACATATCGAAAAAAACGTGCTAAAACATAGCGAATGGAAATAGGAACGTAATGATGTTAACATTTTCATATCTTATGCCACTTACGAGAGTAATTCATCAAAAATCGTGGATTTGACTCTCGTTAAAGATAGAACCAAACGACAATATAAATTTATTATCGTTTTAAAATCAAAATAGTTGTCCTCGTCCGATAGTAAAAATTAGTAGAATTAATTATTAGGTAATAAGAACGACTTCGGAGAATATTTCCCAAGTTTTGTGAGTAGCTGGCAACTTGACTTCAGTCAACGCGGATGTAATGCCTTAATTGACCCCGGATTCCCATTAAACACTTCCCGTGCGTATAATCCCAGCTTGATCGTGAAGCGTTAAATATAATATTGTCGGCAGAGGCAGAGTGGTTGGAGTGGCGGTATGCGCCGACGGTGTAGACCGAATCGCCGGCCTCCAGCCAGTTCTGCGACGTTCCGTGCATTATTGAAGAGCGCCATGTCACCCGGATGCGGGCGAATACAAAGCCCTTTCTGTCCTACGCTAACGCTTCGCGCCGTCGCCCGTAAATGACTGCGTAGGCGTCGCCACGGGGACGTAAAGATCTAACAGAGGATCCTAATGGACCTGCTGTGGAGTGGATACTGCGTTCTCGTCTTAACAGTGTGGTAAGGTATTTATTGATGACTTTATTGGGGAGAGACTACTAGCCCATTTTATGGGTTTGTTGCTTACGTTCTTTTCTGTTTGAGGAAGAATGAAAATGTACTTCGGTCTGGCAACGGATCAATGAAAGTAGGGCCAAACCGGTTTGAAGCGCTTCTTTCGAAAGGGAGAGTGCCAATTGGGTCTGTGTTCCAGACGAGGCTGCCTCAGTTATTAGCTCTTTCTCGCGATGCTCATTGAACGGCCACACACAGGTGTTTTCTCTCCTCAGTGGATCTGTTCGCACTTTTCGCTTTTGTTTCGAAGTACTGCACCAGCGAATGTAGTAAAAAATAATTATTTCCAGTATTTATAAAAAAAATGAATAATTTTACTTCAATCAACGTCCATTTATAATCTATTTAAATAAAAAAAAATGCACGAATTACGACCCTTTATGGACGAACAGTATATTTCGTGATAAAATATCACAATTTTTCGACTTCCGTTTTAAATCTTCGTCAGGTGATTCAGATATACTGTTCGTCCATAAAAGGACGCAATTCTTGCATTATTTATTTAAATAAAATGAATAATATATGGATAACGGTACCATAAACACTTTTTATTTAACAAAACAATATAAATGCTCTGAAATCTACTCTACGTTATTCTATTTTCAGGTTGTGGAGGCTTGCATATGTAGTTCTTTCTTTCCGGAAATTTGTATAGTACATTAATGCTTGTCCACAGTATGAAGTATATAGCTTCAAGTTTATACATGAACGTGCACTAGGTCTGCAATGTTTTTTGTTTGTTTTTGGTAATGAGGATGTGACATACTGAACACCTTATTAGTTTTTCGATAAACAACTTCAACTTCCCCTTCCATGGATCCGAGTTAATGAAGTAATCTCTCTTTTAAGAAGTAATACCCGGGCACTTTAATAAGCGCTTATGGCTAATGTTGCTTTAGAACGTAATAAATATTACAATTACGTGCTTCGTAGATGTTAATATAATGAATTGTAAACTTCGACTAATAATATTTCTCTACTGTCCGAACATGTATAGAGTTTGCGGTAAGTATAGGGGTGTAAATTATTCGTCATCATTAGCACACCGAATGACTTACGACTAGAGTAGTTAAATGCTAAATTGAGCCGCTCGTCGCGGTCCGTCTGTACCCGTCCCACTCATTGCGGGTGCGCCCAATTAGCGTGCTCGTTTACACTAGGCCTTCGGCTGCTGCGGACGTTCCGTTCGCTGTGGGAAGAGGTTTGGTGGGGGGAGTGGGGGGGGGGTGGAGGCTGAAGGCGCAAAGTCTGAAATATCCGCACGCACCTGCGCTCGTCGCCGAATGGGCATCGCTGACCAGCACCTGTGCCTCACTCAACACTTTTTGCTCCGTTCAGTTTGTGTGTGGAAATGTCCACTTCAGAGGTAAGAAGGTATGAAGAGCCATTAATAAATGACGTAATTTCATGGAGTTTTCGCGTATTCATAAAAAAAGATTAAGCTACAACAGGAACTTGGTGGAGTTTACGACAAATTCTTTCGAAGTCCAGAAATCGTGTCAATGGAGGTAGGGGATTGGGACGTGTATACTTTCGAGAATAGAATGGNTTATTGAATTTGATGAGTGACTGAGAACTTGCATACCTTATTTACAGTAAAATACTTTTTTGCGTCTTTCTTCGCGAATTGTGATTAGTTCCGTTGCCCTGCTTCATATACTGTCACGTTAATAAAATAGACGCTAGTGTCTGTAAGGAAATAAGATCGTAAAATACGTTTGAGTATTGCGATATCTCCTGAAAGAGGCAATCAAGCACAAATTATTTTTAATTACAATGTTTCAGCGAATCATATACCAGTATTTGTTTTTCCTCATTCCATGATCTCTTAAAATCTCTATTTTTAGAGTGGAAGTAAATTTATTTTTAATTTTTTTACAATGGATGCTGTGCTGTTGGTGTCCGTTCCTCCTCTTGCCATTTCACGAACAAATCCATCAATGAAAACGATGTTTGAGTATTGTAAAATTGTAACATTAATAATGAACGTGTGGTGGAAATGGGATTGCTCATGATACTATTTATACCAGCCTCTAGAAATGTATTGTTGGAGAATTGAAGGTGCAAGGATTTAAGTCTATTTGATAAAATTTGAATACAAATGAAGAGTCCAGGGGAAGATCATAGTTTCAAATTTTACGTGTGAGCAAATTTCAACTTCGACATCCCAGAGCATAAAATCTTTTTATTTTTGTAGCTTTGGACTAATTACGTTCTTTCTCACTACAATAATATTGATAATAATACTTAAAGATTTTAAGATATTAAAAACTAAAAGAAACGAAATAATTAGACTGAACACGTTTGTCCCATAGATCCTTTATTTTATATCCCATTTTAGATTCACAGCTTCATACTCGATATCCACGGATAAACGATTTATAAATAATTTTGGATTTATACCATCACTTTGGATAGCTTGCTATGAATATCTGGAGTAGCATTTCGTGTTGTTTACGTTATAAACAATACACTGAGATAAGACTACAAATGTGAATATCCAATTGGAAGAAGGGTCTAAGTTCCAAATTGAGAGGAAGGGAAGGATTTCTCCAAACCTTGGGATATGACATTCCAAATCTGTATTGAGGGCTCTGAAAGGCTAATATGTTGCTTCCAAAAGTTTAGAAAAATTCTTTCTTTCCTACACATCCTAACTTCACGTCATCGATCGAACAATTCAAGTTCATTTCCAGTCGCGTACGTATGTGTTTTTAAGTGATGCTGAATACGTTTCGTAATTCTTTTATCGAACTCTGCCTGTGAATCAAATCGGAAACGCTCAGGGTTTTTTTTTTTTTTGTAAAGCGGGGTGAATTGAGCTGTGGGGTTGATGACCGTCATTAATTCTCTTAACAAACTTGTTGGTTGTAGTAAATCCATTGTGGATGAAATCGCCTGTAGTTTTTCGTGCTCGGCCGTCGTTCTCATCCGTCGCCCTTATGGCCCTGCCGCTGACCCTTGGCCTGCGTTCCTTTGCAGGGGTCCCTTTCCGTCTCGACCACTGGCCTTCCACCGCTTGCGTTCTTGTCGCTCCGAGCCCTTGTCTCCCCATTGTTTTTTTCTTCTTCTCTTATCCCACACATCCCTTCGCTCTTTTGCTCCATCGCTTCTGTTCCCCGATTCGCGAACTCCACCTCGAGATTTTTTTGAAGTCTCCACTTCTCTTCTTCGTCTCTGCTAATTCCCTCGATTCCAGTCCTCTGCGAAACGTCATTCTCTCTGCGGCGCTTCAGAAGCCACATTCCCTTTCGTCCGCGTTTTAGGCACGGACTCAGCTCTTCTTTTTTTTGCGATTTATTATTTATTCCATGAACTCATACCTCTAAAATTTATTATTTATTCCACGAATTCCAAAGACGACAGCGATGGTCTAGTGGTCACGTCTTCGCTTCCACGATCCCGCTGGGCGGTGGAGCGTCGGTTAAATCCCTGCTTGGCCAAACTATATCACGTTTTCAGTTGGAGTTTGCCATCCTCACCTACTCTAGACAAATGTCGGTTCGGTACTGTATGTTCCCTGGCAACGCAACATCTCTCCCTCCCAATTCCCTTACCCAAGTCCAACGGTTAAGTGGAAGAGCAGGCCTCATGGCCTGAACCTCGCCAAAAGGCACGAAATAAATAAAAATAATTTATTTTATATTTAAATAGTATTTATGACCTGAAATATATTTTATTCATTATTTCATAGAAATTACTGTCACTTCGATTGTTTTTAAACTTTTTTTAAAGGGGTCCTATCTTTGGTATTTTTTTTTGCATGCGTCTAATCTTTGTGGGTGCAATTCAATATCGTTTCGTTAAAACAGATTCTTTTGGGTTAAACTGTTCTGCAACAATGGAATTAAAATACGAAAGTTAATACAAATGTTACACATGAATCATACTTAATGTGCTTGTATTCTCATTTGAAAACAATAACAAAAATTAAAAGTATGTTTTAGAGGAGGCAAGAAAAATTCATTATCGCTTCAAGAAACGAGGGTGCGAAAAAGTGTAACTTAATGTGGATATGGCATTGATCTAACAATGAACAGTTACAAAAAAAATGACAAAGTTTTGAGTAAAAAATTGAAACGTAGTTAATATGGCGACATTCCATGGATATACCCCGGATTGGAAACTTTTAGCTTTTCACGTTCAAGTAGCTGAAATGATGGAAAAGTGAACCCTTTGCGACTTACCTCCGCAGTTGTAATGCTTGGATACGGCAATCTATGGAAGGGAAAAGCGTCTAGATATAATATAATGCTTCACGATGTCGGCAGTGCTCGCAGCCAAAGAAAAGGAATGAGGGAGGATTGAAATGACCACTTGAAAATTGAGGAGCCAATGTCAGTATTGCGAGGTTGTCGACTCGCTCTCTCACTGTAGTTAGGTGGACGTTTTACGCGTGTCAGCAGAATCTTACTGACTTTACGTTTGGATGGTGCCGCCTACATCAACCGATTCGTACCGGTAGTAATAAATATGCCAACTGTGGCAGACAGAGTGCTTGATCTCTAACCTTTGACCGAAATAACAGTGCCTGAAGTTAACTTTTCTACGGGTTTTAGCATTCTTTGCGTGGGTGCCATGGCGTGCCGTTTGGAATGGGTAGAGATACGCTAGACCACCCACTGCCGCAGACAAATGACAACACCGTGATTTCGCTCCATTGGTTACATCTCGATACTTTTCCTTGGCTGCGATGACCATAGATACTAAACTCAAGTACATGGGTCTTGATAGCGCTCGTTATCGTGGTCCATAGTTGGCCGAAATGGCGACAGTAAAAAAAGTAGTTTCGTGTGGTTTAAGTCGACAAACGAAGCCTACTACATTCCCCATTTGCCCATTTCATTCATGCCCCTCGTCCGCGTCTCCTATCTTTAGCCCTGGATGTGTCCCATGTGTCGGTGGAGCCGCATCGATCCGCTTTGCGTGCTTAGTTCACATCCCGCTCGCACGGGACCTTGTCTTCGCGCGACCGCCGCCTGTGTATCTTATCGCTGCGATAAATCCCCTCCTCCCTCAACCGACGCATTGAAGGGGAAGGGGGGGGGGAGCGTAAGAGGAGCGAGCGAGCGAGCGGATTCCGCATGCCGCAGCGACCGACGGATTGCTCGCGTTCTTGGCTAACAGGCGCTCGCTCCCTTGCTCTGCGTAGCACGGAATGCGGGGGCGGAGACCGACGCACAGTGCCCACACTGCAGCCACTTCGCCTCCCGCACACTGGGCTCTACCAAAAGTAATTACATACGGGGATGTTTATCGGAATTCGCGGCTCTAGCGTTCTTTACGCGCGCAGTTCGGAACCTGCAGTGCGCTGCGTGGTACTGCCCCAGAAACTTTTTCTTTCTTTCTTTTCTCGCTACCTGTTTTTACTTTGCAATTATGCGGGAAGTATTGTAATCGGTCAAAAGAGAAATTCGAGATGTCGTCGGTTCTTTGCGAATTGGCTGCAGGAGAGTCTTAGCGATGATGTCCATATGTGTGTGTGTATGTATGTCAAGAATTTTGTTCCCCGATAAGTCACAAACAAATTGATGCATCCGTTCAAAATTTGAGATTTTACTTTACATGCATTGGGAATAGAAGCCTATTTCTAGACAGCTCATACCGACTTTATTTACATGCCACCCTCCATTCCCGGATTCTTAAAATTCAAATTTTTGAAAGTGTGGATATAAATTGATTGTTTTTTATTGTTTTGTTAATTCTGCGTACAGATTCCTAACCCGCAATTCTGTGCGTCGCACTGTTTTTGATTAAGCGAAATTTCAGTACGCAAATATGAGGTAACTTGTTGGCTATTTTTTAGATTACCGTATGAGGCAATTGCTAAGAATTGAAGGTAGAAGATTATTCAGTACTTGAATGAACGGATATGTGGGTAAGGAGTGTTCTACATAAAGTTGCGAGAGCAAATATATTTTAATCGATAAATATTTTAATTATGTCCTCACGATTAATCGTAATTATCATATAATTTTATATCTATAGTGTTCGTTCGGTTTTCTTTTATTTTTATGCCAATGTAGGTTACTTAGTGCTACATCTTTTTGTCATGAGTTATTATTGGAAAATTGACTGGGGTACACTCCAGATTTTTATTCTTCTATGGTATCCTATCAAGTGGCAATAATTATTATGACTAGTTGAGTTTTGGGTCTTGAAATGTTTGGGTCGTTATGCTGTGGAATTGCGAATTTTACTCTGTAGTACTCCCTAGTAGTGGGGAAGGTTTTTTATTAATTTTTGTTTTCTATTAGAAGAATCTGTAAAATAATATTATGTATCTCTTATGATTTAACTTTTTACCCTGTACGTTCTTTTGAGTATTGAACTCGTTTGTTGGTCCAAAATATTAATGCCATTGTGATAAGAAAAAAATCATTATTTACATTACAGTTTATTATTAATTGGCATGATGATTAATCGATATATTCTTGTCTCATTTTATTGTTTTTCGCAAAAATATGTATTGTCAGACCTGAATTGTTTTGACTGAAAAATGCGCAAAAGAATACAATAAAGTAATTTTATTTCATTATAGTCGAGTTCCCGTGATTGACACCGGTTTTGAACGTCGTGCGTCAATAATCGTTTTTGAAGTCCCTATTTATGTATATTGGAAATGTTTGTTACATTCATTGATAGTAAATCCACGTAAAGTAAACAAAACAAAGACCTTGATCACAGAAACAGACTGGCCAACAATAAACCCCAGGAAAATTAAAGGAACAGTTAGCAATATGTTCTACGATAATCCGATGGCGTATTTTTACCCTTTTAAAAATATCTTGGTAATATTGCGTCCTGGAAGTACATTAAAGTATTAAATGTAAGCTGTTCAAACATATAGGCATCGTTCGCTTCATTACGTTTTTCCCCGTTCGAAATTTTTTAAATATAATAGTACGATGGTCTGAATTTTGCCTCCTACTTCCTTAGAATAAAATTCAGTTTCGACGATTTTGCACCCTTTGGTGGTAGACAAGAGACATTTGTGATACCCGTTTCTTGAATTCACTGTAGTGCTTCTCTCTTTCCATACCCACCCTCTTCGTTCTTTCCCCTCTCGTGGTTCTGTTTGTTGCTCTTTAGGTGTTCGGGCCATCCGTCTTGTCGCTTGCGCGGTGCACGGCTTGCCGCCCGGCCGCCCTCCTTCCCCGCTCCTCACCCCACCTTAACTCCGCGTCCCACGAGCGACGACTCTCTGGACGCGTTCCAGAGGAGGTCCCCTCTCCGAACGGATGGATCATCGTGTTGAAAAAAAAACCCTCCCAGCTGTTCCTCCTCCCAGTGAGCACCGAATCATAATGATCAAGCGTCTGCTTCTTTTTCTGTGAAGGAGTTCCTTTGTAGGGAAGTGGAGGGGGAAAGAACGTGATAAGAGTCTCTGTCAGAGGGGGTCTTTCGATGAAGTTACACAATACACAATGGAGGAACTTTCAACTTGAGTAAGTTTAATATTTAAGAGGAAGTTTATTATCTATAATGAATTTATTTTCTTTATGTTGCTATAAATACGGTTTTAAACTGCGATTTTGCTGCACAAATGTCAAAACATTTTATCCCTGTGAGAATTGTATCCTTTAATGATCAATCTAATCGCACTATTTTTTTTTATTTCCATGATCCTATCTGGTGTCCTTTTCTGTGGAGATAATTCACCAATTATAAATTTGCAAAAGCAAATGGATCTGTGATAACCAGCGAGCACCCGCATTTTTAACTCGGAAAATGAGAAATACTGTGAGTCCTTGTATTCAGATCGTTTTTCTTTCTATTCTTTCACCCACTTGTGACTCCTTATGGTTTGTGTGTGTTCAAAAGGGAAGGTAATAGAAGGCAGTCAGTGGTAGGTTTCATTTTCTCTTCCTCTCCCCAGGGTAAACATTCGATGGACCGCTGATGCAAGCGTACGATACAAAACATTGATCTCTCCTAGAACATGAAGCCACAACCCTAGGCATTTCCCTCATCAACTGATTCATCTGCCTCGGTAATTCAGGTTACTTTAAATTTGGAACTCTCAAAAATTAAATGTGACACCTGATTCTCAAATTGGTTCATATATTATTTTCTATGCTCTTATGGATCTAAATTTTTATTGCCGTATATTTTGTTACTGAAAACGTAGAACAGATTAATTTAAATTAATTTTTGTGGAAAATAAAGGGGGGAACCTTAAATAAAAATTATATTGTGTTATCGCAGTGAATGCAATATTAACTTTGACTTTGATGACTTCTCGCAACGCAACTTTCTTAATCAGTGCTTGGTGTACGAGTATGACGTTACAATATATATTTATTTTTCGTTATCTACTTCTAGCCACTTAACAACATCGCCTGAAATGTCGGAAAAGTACAATTGAAGAATGAATTACTACCTTTTTGTTTTAGAAACGGTTGATGTTGTTAGTAAATAAAAGAAAAAAAGTATTTTGTTGGCCTCCGCTCCTATCAATGTGGTATTGTGTTATGTCATGATCTGGAGACGTATCAAAGGAAGATACCTCCCTTCACGTGATACGGATAAGAGAAGAGGGAGAGGTGGGAGAAACAAAGTACTCGAGTCATTGGAGACCCGGCAGTATTTCTTCAGCGTGTGACCTGCGAGCCAAAGCCGTTCCGACACGACCCCAATAGCATGTTTCCGTGTTTCTGGTTCATTTCCGATTTTCTTTGTCGGGTATTGCCTCTAATCTTCGGCCAATGCCATCTCAACCTACCATCTAACTTTGATTAAAACGTTATAACTATTTATGAGGTTTTGAAGGCCAAGAATTTGTTACCAAAAATGACGGTTAAAACAAATGTTGATAATATTTTTTTATTACTAAGTTAGCTTTCAAAGTCTTCCGTGTGAAATTCACTGCACTGGCACGCTACTCACTCGAAACATGTGCGATTCAATTGAAGTGAGTCATGCGCGTTTCGTGGAACGAATCTCGTGACTGGTAGTCTGTCTGCTCCTACATTACGTTCATTTGGAGAGGTTCTTCGCCATATCTGCAGAAAAAAAAGTTCAAAATGTGGTCGAAATGGAGTATGAACAAAGAACTGGATTATAGGTAATGATAGCGAAGATTTCTTGTCTATCAAATTTATATGAATAATACACGCAAACCGCCTATTTCAATTGTCATTGTGCATATGCAATAGAATCCTTAAAGTCTCCTGCGTGTTATTTCGTACTTTTGTTGGTGCTGTAATACTGTGTCGTGATATTGCGAATAGTGATTTTTTCTCATGGTAATGCTGGAAATAATGGACCACAAATTCTAAGAAAATGGGAAGAGGGAGTTGTAACTGGTGAGAAGAATGCAAAGCATTCCGTAGATGAGAGAGAAGTTTGAGGACGGGTGAACAAATATTCCTCCTAATTAACACTAACTGAAGAAAAGCTGGAGGTAAAGTGCATTAAGTTTCTATGGCGTTAAGTCATTCGAAGGATAGTAGATATGTATAATTGTTTTCATAATACTTTCTATCGAACTAATAACTTGGGCGAGAAAAGTAATGAGTGATATTTGTTGATTAGCGCTATTAACTAATTAATTAATGGTACGATTTCCTAATGAGGACATTCTTCGTCCTGCATCGTGTCTATTTACAAATTCACAGATCGTAGGTTTGAAATCCAGTATCTTCATATAAGTAATAAATATCTTTCAAATCAAGTTTGAACTCCCTAGAGATGTGTTATTTTACTTAAGAAATATGTCTGAGGTTGAGAAATTTTTCGTTAAACATCTTCTGGCAACAACAAATATTTATAATATTTACAGGAATATTATGAGTGATGGAGGCAGAATACACTTGAATGTTAACATATTTTTCTCACATTTTTTCATTTCCATGTAAGTTAAAAATGATTTAAAAGTTGTGTAGTTTCTTTTATTTTCTGTTAAGAACACATGCCCTTCCTGACGCTGATCTGATGTCAATGTGATCATAATGTAACTCACGCAAGATGTTGGATTCGAACTCAAGGACCTCTCGCTCGGATCACTTACGTCATATCTGCAAAAGTTCCCGAGGATGTAATTATTATTGAGAATTCCACTGTCACTAGGGTTTTTATGAATATACTATCTATGTTCACCAACTTTTGCTAATCCTTCCTCGTCAACCACTAAAATGAGAATGAATATCGTAACTCTCGACCGAAGCAATCTGCGCTCTGCAGAGCCAAGTCGGAAGGTGCAAAACATGTTAGGAGCCATTGTGTACACACGCCATCCCATCGCTCCGCACACAACAGCGACAGTTTAGTGTTTCACTTAACACACCCGCCGCGTGTCTATTGTGACAGAGGCAATGGGAAACGCACTGTACACTCTGCAACGGCCGGCGCGTCCTCCACAGACGCCGCCGTTGCCGGCGCGCCGTCGGGAGCATAACTGCGAGGCCGCAGCTGCGTTATGTGTTGCTTTTTGTGTCGTTTGCTTGGTAACACAGAGTGGGACGTCGTTTAAGAAAGGGATCGTTGTGCTGCTTCTGGAGATAGATGCACGGAGAAGGATAGTGCTTAGGTGAACGTATGCGGCGGCTTCGCGGCGGCCCGTCTGGAATTCGAACTTGCTCGGATGCTTTTTAGTCGTTTGTGTGTATGTGTTTGCTCCGTTCAGGGGTGTCCATATGTGTGTGCACACTAATGTTAGTCACGAAATTTATAAATAGTATCCTCTCTCTGACTGAATGAAGAAGTAACCCCGTTTCTTCTTGGCTTTGAGAAATATCTGCGCAAGTCTATACAAGTTACGTAATTGTCGAAGTTGACTTTTTCACTTCCATGTAGTTCTTAATTAGACAGCGGACTACGTTTCAACACGATTCGTATCATTAATGACAAGGAGTGGATGTAGACCGTGATCAAGGGTGAGGGTAACCGCAAATGTAATCAAATCTGTTTAAAAATTATGGTTTTACTTCGCAAGTTTTATAAGTATTATCTTTTAATAAAATACATTAACTTATCAAATAGATGATTAACAATTAATTAAATTGTAGCCATATGTATTAACTTTTTAACGGCAAATACATATAAAGATTTCGTAACCAAATCGATTTTATGAAGACACAAATCAAATGATTCATGAAAATATATTTCTAATGTAGGCATAATCTACCAACAACAAATAAATGAAAGTTATATTATAAAATCCCAGTCAAGAGTGTTGTTTAGGATATACATTCTTTAAAACAACTGTCTTGAAGATATCTACTTCTTAATCCATGGATCTGCCCCTAATGACATGCACTTATATATTATTCACTGGATAACACTTTCCCCCCATAGATCCACACAATTGATTCAACTTCAACATTCTCATACCTCAACAGAAATTCATGAAAAAAAAAATTAATCCTATACTAAGCCCTGAGGCGAAGTACAGGACCGAAAAAAATAATTCACCCAGCGTCTAAATGATTATCCTATTTTAGTTTGTTTGTAGAAAAAGAAACGGTTTATTAGTTAAATAATTCTTTAATTTCAGAGTAATTAAAACAAAACTCCGGTTAAATTCGGTTTTCAAATGTGTTTCAAGTTTAATTTAATGCTGAAAACATCTCGTTATAAATAATACAGTAGAAAATACGTCTCTTGAGTCTTTTAAATGTTGTGCTCTATGTTGTAGAGAACTGACAGTCTATTTGTATAGTTTAATACCGATTAAATTGTTGCCAAGATATTAATATGTATTGAAGGTAACTAGTTTACTTCCTCTTGTTTTCTCGCATTTGTGTTTTCTCTGGATTAACCTTTTGACGAAGAATGGATGAAATGAAAATCGGACGAAATCTTGAATAAATCGTTGTATGTTCCCTTAAGCATTGTATTTCCGTCGCGTAAAGGAATTTTGGCTTTTTAGAGGACATTTTTGAAACGAGTTCTTTAAGAATTCATTTTCTAGTTAGTTCTCAGTCATACATTTTCAAATCTGGACATTCTTAACAAAATCCTGTTGTTTATTTTTTCATATATAACATTGGGATGAGAGTTTTTTGAGAAGAAATTGGATGGTAATATTATTTATTTTCATTTTATGTCAGTTTTGGATGTTCAATTACTAACTATATTCTTCATATTGGCGAAATGTCACGATCAGTATTAGTCGATCCCAAACCCCATGCTTCTTCAGATTTCATTGCATGATGTAATTAAGCGATGGAGTAATTCGTTGTTTTCTTTGTTTCCATCCTGATAGTAGTACTTTTTAAAGTACTCGCGTCAAAAGAATAGTAATGAAGGAGGAGCCTAAAGACGGCGTGAAAGTCGAGGAGGCAATGCCAGCATTGCGAGATTACCGACTCTTGCTCTCGCTGTAGACTCTGTGTTTTATTCGTGTCAATAGAATATCCGTGATTTTAAATTCGGATGATGCTACTTTCATCGAACGATTCACAGAACATGTAGTAATTGATATGGCAACAGAGGCGTTGATCTCTAAACTTTAGCAGCAAGGAAACTGCTTGATGTTTGTTTTTCCAGGGTTAAAAACTATCTTTTCTGGGGTGTTGCGGCACGCCGCAATGGGTAAACCTGTAGGCCTTCCCCTCAGGAGACACGTGACAGCATCGCGCTCTCGCTCCGTTGGTTACATCTCGTTCCTATTATTTCGCCGTGAGTACTGCAGGCTATAAATTCTTCATTAGTTGGTGAACACGGAGAAACCATCAACAGGAGACTAAATCCGAAACCAAATGCGATTGTGTGAAGTAAATCACACATTTCGTGTAACCTCTCTTCGAAATTCCCGAGCGGCCAGTCGCGTGCATCGTGGCTTTAGAACACACATCTCCAAATGTAAGCGTTCCCCATTCGTTCATTACTCAGAGAAGGTGGTGTGGCGATCCCCCTCTCCCAGACCCCACCCCCTGTACGTTTGCTCCGGCGCGCGTCCTGCCAGGGCTCTCCAAGCAATTCTTTTCCACGGCACCGACTTCGAATCCTTTGAGCGAAAACAAGTGCATTCCGTTCGTGATGCAAATTTCTCCGCTTTTGCTTTTTTTTCCGAAAGGATCGTGAAAGAGAAAACGTGTTGGAGGGGGGGGGGGGGTCGAACCTTTCTCTCGACGCCTGAAGAACCGAAGGGTTTTTGGCGGAAGAACGAGGGTTCGGGACGTGTTTGAAGAGAATGGAGATCGCCACTATGCGAATGGGTTGTGTTGAATGGCTCTTACAGGTAAAAGGGAAAGGAGGAAATGACGTCAGAATGACGATTGCCTTCGAGGTTCTCGACCCAATCGATATACGGGTCCAGTTCTAGTACATTTACGATTTCGAAAATTTAAAAAACAACGTTTTCTTGGGCTCCAATTCTGAAATATTCATCTTACTAAATATATTTACTCATATCGTTTAGTTACAATTATTATAAATTGTGTAATTATTATATTTCAGAGAAACTAATNTTCTGAAATATTCATCTTACTAAATATATTTACTCATGTCGTTTAGTTACAATTATTATAAATTGTGTAATTATTATATTTCAGAGAAACTAATTATAAAAATATTTAGTGCGATGGCGCATTTTCTTTAAAATGTCAAATTAAATTTAACGACCTCTTCAAATACATGTTTGCTTTTCAATTCATTTTCCACGTAGTTCATTTGTAAATTAGATTTTTACACTGAAGTCTTAATGTCACTTTCATCCATGTCGAGCGATACTATCCCTTGGGTGATCAATATCGTCGGTTCGGGCGAGTGAAGTGACTAGCATCGCTCTGCGATCGCTTTCACCTCCGGAATTGTCTCGGTTCGTTTTAAAGCGAGCCGAATGGGCTGGGGAGTCTGTCAGGACGATGATGCACGTGTATATCTAGCATGACCTCATCAGGATTTGAACCTCGGTCATCCGAGATGTTAATAATGAAACTGAAATTTCATATCCCGCCTTTAAAAAAAATTAAAGTATGGGATTTAGGACATTTTGAAATGCAGGTTTTGGTAATTTTTTTTTACTGAACCAGCCGAATACAGGTTCATAATGGGTTGCTGATGATGTTATCCTAAAGGTGAAAATGGGAATGTGATAAACATTATTTGGGTGTGAAAGTATGTCAGAAAGAGTAGAGAATATGTGACATGTTCCTGGGGAAAGGGTTGTCAAGGGCGAACAGTGCTGTGTGGCAGGGTGGAATTGGACACTAGCGAGGATACACTCTATTAAGGACGATGCGCTGGAATGCAGTAGCGCTGCTGGGCGCGGGACACTCGTGGCGGGGATTGCTATGGCGACATGGGCGCTCCGTGGTCAGTCTCCCCCCCCACTGACGCACCATCCCGTCTCCATGTGAGCAGTGGAGAAGAGTGGGCGCCTTCTATGAGTGAGTCAGCGCGGTCGCTTGCTGTCGCCTTATCTCATTATGGACTGCTCTCCACACTGCCTATAGTGTGTTTCCTCTCACTCTACCTGATCCTAGCCTTTTCAGGATCGCTTTTGGCACGGGAAAGAATCGTACGAGATAAATGTGTCTACGACACATTGAAATTAATCGTCAGAAATGTTTAAACGAATATTTCATTCTTAGTTATTTATTAACGAAACCGTTATTTATGAGAATAATTTATCCCCCCCCCCCAATAGAAAACCGTTATTGAACTCCTGTTTTTCAGTTATATTTGTAAAGTCGTATCTAAAGTATAGTAGTCTCTCTTTATAACGATTTTCCCTTTAACGATATCTGTTTAACGATGAAATAAACGAGAGTTTTTTGGTTTGATATGACTGTAATGTATTTATTCTTCCTCTATACCGATATTGCTCTCTCTCTCTCTCTATAACGAACGTATTTCAGTCGTTCAAGTCGTTTCAGTTCAAGCGTAAGTTGTTTCAGTTCTTTGCGACATCAAGGTGAAGTCAAGTTAGTGCTTTGGAAGGGGAAAAGGAAGTAAACTAGTATGACGTACTTTCTCCATTAATGTAAATAGAGTCAAAAATTGTGGGGTGTAATAGGGGGAAAATATAAAGACAGCTTTTTCCAAATTTTAAGTATGGAAATGATGGTTATATTTTATGTAATGGATCTTTGTTGTTGTGTAAGTTTATGGTACAACTTAATTTTTGAATGTATTGCATCAAATTTCGGTTTATCGCTCTATATCGATCTCCCCTCTATAACGATGAATACACTCTATATAACGACGTTCCTTGAGTATCGTTATATAGAGAGAGGTCTATCTTTAGCTTATAGTTGACACATTTCGAAGTGGTTCAGATTGTCGAACATACGCTTTTAACTATAGTGACCTCGAACCTAGTTTCCATTAACCTTATAACCTTTATGTAATTTTATTCTTTTCCATATGAGATTTGAAATTATTAGACGGAAATATCGTCTTGATATTCATGTTTAATATGGTTTTCACAAGGAAACTGAACAGCTTACGAAAACTACACATGTGCCGTCTAATGTTATCCTAAAAAAATCAGTAGTTCTTAAACTGAGGACATACTTTAACATTTCATCGAAAGTTTAAATCTTTCGTTGTACGTGTGGTGGGAAACCGTCCTTTTAGCAGACTCGCTTCGTCCTAATGGAACTCAGTAGCTACAAAGGACAAGCCATTACTTTTTCTTATCGCAACCACTCTCCTGCTTTACCTTCCCACAACGGTTTGCGGATGAAAGGGTTGTCCGAGAATTCCTGCAGTTGTAGAATTATTTTTAAGTATTTATTCTTGGGTTGCTTTGTATTCCGATCACTTTAATAATTCTTTTATTGCAGACCATGATTATTAGCACTACTGGATTGTTAACCATCAGATCTTGTGAATCACGTAATTTGCTCAATATTTTTTGCTGATGATGTTTGACAAGGTCTAACCACGTAAGTTTAAGATGAAATATTCATCTAGCAATGTGCTCTGTGGAAATGTGGCGATGTTTGTGTTCGATTTAATTTATATTTTATCGTAAAATTGTTTCCAAAACTGAGACTATTTACATTTTTTCATTTATTATATCCTAGAACTCAGGTACTGCAACTTCGATTCCATTATTGTTTCAACTTAAATTACAAGATATAATTGAATGTTATTCGCCGTAAGTTTTATTAAAATTGATTTGTTACTGTAGTTGTCACAGTGGAATCATGTCTGTGCTAGTTAAAATTTTCGCCCAAATGCAACTATAAAGAGTATTACTTGTAAAAGAACAGTAGTAATGTTCTAGGAACATTACTATTTCTTGTTAGTCGAATTCATTCCCCTTTAATGATGATAATTATTATTTGGTATGTTCAATTGAGCAATTAACATTAAATTTTTTATTTCTTTTACATTTTAGAATGATTTGAGTTTTTCGCGTAAACCCACAAAAACCAAAGGGTTTTTATTCTCGGTTCTCGAACTGGACATAGAACCGTAGTTGTAATTGGATTCTAACATTCCAGATTCTGGCTCTCCACTTGATTCAATTTCTACTGATTCCCAAATTACCATTCCTATTTTGGGAATCCCAATTTTCCAAGTATATATTCTCCCTTTTTTTCAAAAGAATTTTACCGCATCTCCAGTAAAAAAGCGTAGTTTTGTTTTTTTTCTATCGCGCACACGAGCTCGTTAGGAGTATTTATCGTTGATAGTACCAGCTGGTGTTAGGCCGTGTCTGCGTCTGCATTCATTCAACGGATGACTCAAAAGCGACGCCAGCGGACTGTTCCCTGCAGCATTTCAAGTGGTGACTCTCTTTTACAACCTCCTCTTTCGGAATACAGCAATTAGATTTTTAACAAGCCCGAAAAATTCTCGCCATGAGCTGGAATTGATCTTGCTCTTTTATTACCTACTCTCGGGAAATCTTAATCAGAGTTTAAAGAATTTTGTTTGTGTTTGCGGTCTAGAAAATGGAGTTTCTGAGTGATTGTGTATGCTCTGGGATTACGTGAGAGCCGCAGTATTGATCTGTAAACATTCGCTAGAAGCATTCATTAAAAGTTCGCTCGCCTGAAAAACATCCTGATGGCTTTGGTCTCTTCTTTCTCAGATGAACGAGATTCATAGAGAAGGAACGATTTTTGATGAATCGTGTGCACCGAGAGAGGAGACGGCTGAACGATTCGGATCCGATGCTGAGCCCCTGGCTTTGTATGCTTTTACCACAAAGAGTTGGATGCTTTGTTGAAATGTAATGTCGACAGTGCGAGGGATGTGATGTAGTCGTACATTCACTGAATCTTTTTTTCATCGATAAAGAGCTTTCTGTGGAGAGAAAAGTCAGACACGAGATACAACATTAAAATGTATATAAAGGAGCTGCCCGTAGATACAGTATGAACGGAATTAAAACATGATTTTTTTTCCTTCCTTAATTCCTCGGACTAAGTCGCTTTAAAGAGAGTACTGATTGATTTTAATATTAATAATTACTTACTGTAATTGTATTTATTTAATGTCTTCTTTTATCATGAAACTAACCTAAGCACATGGTTCGGAATGGATTAGGAAGGAGAGATGTTGGGTTGCCGGAAATGTATGATACCCAAACGACATTGGTATGTAAGAAAATGAGAGAACTCCAGCTGAAAACCGCATCCGGTTCGACCCAGAGGGGGATCGAAACTTCTTCACAATATTAAGAATTCTGTTCACACATAAAAATGTTTTTATTTATATTTTCATATAGAAAGATGCTGAAGTATTAGGAGTCAGTGTATTCCAACTGAGGTAATAATCTTTTACCCCGAATCGTAAAAAGCAAGTTTCACTCCGTTCTGGCAACTCTAACCTCACCTCCCATGTAAGTAACCGTGCAACAAACAAAGTACATGCAAGAAAATAGTTCTTTGCGGTAGTACGAGCGTGCAAGGTGTTTGTCAAACACACAAACGTTTATGAAACTTTCAGTAATGTTTTCTATTCTTTTTATATTAAAAATAGGCATTACAACAGTAAATTATGGTGTCATAACTTTGTCCGGTCAAAATGACGACGATCTAGGAATCGAACCCGGGACTTCTGCTTTGATCGCAGGGGTGCTAACCACTTCACCGCCCATTTGCCTTCCGCTACTGTGCACCATTTCCCCAGACCTAAACCCCGGAAGACATGAGACATATCCCCATACAGGAGATAAGTGAACCAGGGCCTATCTATGTGGAAATGGTGTACAATTGTGGAAGGTAAACGGATGGTGTAGTGGTTAACACCCCTGCGATCAAAGTAGAAGTCCCGGGTTCGGTTCCCAACTCACAGCCACTTTCACTTGCTGAAAGTTATCGCATATTTTCTCCACGTGTAGGTACACAGAATAAATATATGTATGAATTATAGTGTATTAAAAAAGTGATTAAATTGAAACAGTGAATTTGAAGAATGCTCTCCTGTTTAAAAAGTGCTTTGTTCGGAAAAGAAAGGAAAATTTCGAGCTATTATTTTCTATATTGAATTTCTGACTTGTATGATAGATTTTTGTATTGATTCTATTCTGAAATACGTTTGATTAAAAAAACACCAGGGGCTCAATGTATAAGAGCCTGTACAATTTCAAGATGATTTTTCCTAACTTCAACACTGCAAGGTCTAAACTTTATTAGACTATTTGTCAGATAAATTTATTATTTCATTTTTTTAAATTCAGGACGGCAAAAAGAGTCCCTAGGTCACTTATACTATAACCTCAACTTGTTACGAGCTATGGAAAGGGAATAAGAGAATCCACATATTCCTGATCTCGCCGCTTCTATCAAATAGATAAATATATTCAGAAAACTTCTTGTGGACACATTGAAGCATTCGTCGTTTTTTATTACCTTATTGAATGCCATACCAAAGTTTTTCTTTCATCGTGTGTTTAGGAGATGTAGAAGAATATAGGGGAAAATACTACTTTTAATCTTGAGGAAGGATATATAAAAATGCGATCCTCTCTTGGATATTGCATTCGTGCTTGCAGGGTTCGCAGTAAAAAGAAAGAAAAATGTTTCCATAAAATAGAACGACTTGGAGGGGGGGTGCGTTGTGCAGTATGCTGGTCAGCGCCCATTTCTCGAGATCGGCCTCTTTCCGATCGAAAATTGCTTCTTGGTTGGTCTTTTTATGTGTACCAGATATTTGCTAAAACGTTTTTTACAAAATGGAATATCATCTCTGAATATGAACATTTTATGGATATTGGTACGCTATCGTGTTTCTACATTCTGCGAAGTAACTGCTTAAGAAAAAACTGACTTTTTAATTTTTTTAGTAACTGTGTGACGCATTTTTATTTTTCCATGAATCTTTCGAAATGGCATGTTTAAGTAAAGAATATACAATATTTCTTATTTACACCGCGTTGTTGAAGTTTGGAGTAAAGTTTGTTATACTTTTCNAAGAATATACAATATTTCTTATTTACACCGCGTTGTTGAAGTTTGGAGTAAAGTTTGTTATACTTTTCTTACTATATATATATATAATATCTTTCCAATATTATTACCAGCAGCCTAGTACATGTATTGAGAAAGATGTTATGATGATAATAGTAAAATTTTAATCTGGTTGCAGCTCTGACAAATGTTGGTCGTTAGTGGGAGACACTTCAGTGTGTAGTAACGTAAACAGTATAACGTGATGTTTTTGCGACTTTGGTCTAGTTTTCCTAACTAATTTCCACCATAGACTATATTGGTCGCAACAAAATTCGAATACGGTATATTCGGAGAGTCATCCTCAATCATTCTAAATCAATTCTAATACATCTGAAGTCATCGTGCTTGACAAACTACTTTACCGATACTACCCTGTGTGCGTTATTTCATTTACCCCTGATTTTGTCCAATGTAACATAGAACGTATAACCATTGGATTTTTTATTATAGACCCATAACGGAACTCGTAGAATAAAACAGTTAACACAATTTGATTTGTCATTTTGTCCTACATATATACAAGTGATAAAATTTGGTTTTATGAGTGAATAACAATTTTTTTAAACCCGAAATGCGTCATTGCGATATTCTATGGCATTGACCTCGTACTGTATTTGTTTCTCCATTGTTTTCATAAGTTTTTCTATTACAATCTTTACTTCTTTTTATACTATGTTAGTCTCTCTTCTATATCCAATTATTCAGTATTATTTCGATTAAGTTTCCTTATTTTATTTATTTCCGTTTTGTCAATTCTTCTTTCGGATAAAGCATTTCTTTTTCAATTTATTTTAGTCTCACTTTATAAACATTAACACAGCAAATTCAAACAAAATAATTCAAAACACTTCTCTTGACCTTTCAGCCTCCTTGTCTCTTGACAAACAATACTGGTCCTTAACTCACAACTTTCGAGTACCTACTATGGGAGGAAAATTTGCATCGTCTGTGATCAAGTGAAAATACCGACAGACCGGACTCGAACCTGGAACGTACTGCTTTGTCCGCAGTACGCTACCGCTGCTAGGTGCAAGTTGTGTACGGGCTACAGGAGTCGAGGTGGGTTGTGCAGTGGTAGTACACCTGCTGACGAAGCAGGCATCCCAGGTTCGCATCCCGATCCGTCGCAATTTTCACTTTGCCTCAGACGATGCAATACTGGTCCTTTAAATCTCATCTTTCCAGAGCGCGTTGAGGCGTACACATCATCCACTATCTTGCTTGAGTCTCATTTCTCTGTTATCTCCTTTTCACCTCATTTTTCCTTTTCTCTCAGTTTCTTTTCTTAATCCTTTCTCCTTCCTCACAGCCGATTTTATTGCTATTTTATTGACATACTCTTCAAATATCGCATAACTTGTTTCATCTGCTATTAATGTTCTATAGTCTGATATGTTTGGCAGGTCTGTCTATCATCTTTCGCAGATACCACCCTCTCTCGCCCACGTATACGTCGCAATCCCATAAAAGATATTGTGGCGTCTCTTTTACCTTTCCACACATTCACTCACGTCTTTTCTTGTTTTTCGTTCGTAGGTCGAAAAGTTTTCATAGCTTGTCTGGAGATTAATCGTGATTCTACCGGGTTTAAACCATTTCTTTGACTTGTGGGCAAACGCCACTGTGTCAGTGTACTTATATATCATGCGTCCTTTCTTAGTTCATTCCCACAGCACCTGTTCCCAATTTGTCAGCAATGATTTAGTCAACGGTCTTCTCTGTTACTTGCATCTTCCCTCTGTGTACCTCTATCTCCCCCTTCTCCGTCAATGATCTTTCGTATTTTAATTTCTGCTCGTACAAGTCAACTGTTAACCACATTTGGAGCATCTGCTGTTTTACAGCTTCCGATCATCAGTAACAAGAATAATTATGTAGCTCCATTCCCCATAACTTTCTCTCAAAGAGGATATTAACCACACTATGCCCCCGAAGTGAGCAGCCATGATTATTTTTCGGTGGGCTCCCATATTCAATACGTTATAGTCCTTAGAAAAACTGATGCCAGCTTCATGTCCCTGGCAAAGGGCGGGCTGTGTGCTTGTTCATGCTTTGTGTCTCCGAAGTGGAGCCCACGCGAAACGCTGAGGCTTTGCGATCTTCGTCTGCAGGTTTCCTCATGTGGCGCGAACGAAGGAACCGGTTCTTTGCGACGCATCGGGCGACTCGTTCTCGGGAGCTAACCACGCTTCTTCATGGCTCTCACTACAAAGTTTCCAAAATATAAAGGGATCCTTAAAATACAAGAATTAGTTCTGCTACACTGAACGGAAATCGTGGCAACTTGAGTCATATTTAGTCACAAAATCAATTGAACAAACTAAATTGGATATGTGAACATTTATTTCCGAAATTGTGCGATAGATTTGGACAGACGTATCGGAGTATATTATGGCATTCATAATTTAGATTATGTTTCCATTTTTATTCAAACTCTATACTATTTCTAAAACTTAGCTTCTTATGACGCCGTTATTCTAACACAAATTTGGCCGTTTCAATTTATCTAAAACATGAATCCATCAGTTAAGATGTAGAACTTATTAGGACTGCAAAAGAAATGCCCTCATCTCGAGAAGAAAATATGTTTTGTAAATTTTTATGACTATGCACTGACAGGTGCAAAATACTACACGCTACTCCTGATGCCTCTCGAAAATATTTTGGACTCTGTTTAGTAAATTTTGTTGATATTTAGAGTTTGAAGAATGTGATGAAAATAACGTAGTATGTCTGCGATATCATTTCTGTGCTAATTCATTTTCGTGCTTCTTTGAGTAAAAAATACTAGTATCCCATGAAGACAACCCTCCGAGCTGGTCCCATTCTTATTCTTTTCCCTTTCAGATTCCAACACACAATTAATTTGCGTGAATAGATTAGTGGTCGCAGGAAGATTATCATTACCAATGAAGGGTATGAATTTCTGTTATTTCATCCAGTCGTGAATTATCATGATTGGTCGACTAGATATTGACTTTATTTGTAGAATTTAATAATAATATCATTACCTCTTTTGAAGAATATAAAACTGTATTCTGGTCCAAAGCAAAATCTATTCTAGCATTGAGATTATTTATTGATATCAAACGCGAACAATATATTTCGCGAACTGACAGAACTTGTAGTTAAGAATATTGTTTCATGGTTACCGTTTCTTATGATTTGGTATTACAGCGAAACCTTTGGTGTGAATGACGAACATTCAGGACAGACTTTTTAAACTATTGCTCAAAGCATTGGAATATTTTGGAACTGCTATTTAGTCTTGAAATCAATTCCTTTAACTCCAAATGCCACGACGGAATAAAAAGCCTCTAGACGGTAAATATTTATTTCATCGAAACTCACGCTTCTGGAAGATGCTCACTTGGAGGCAGTGAGTGAGTTCTGATAAAATTGCTGAACTGGAAAAAGGAATTGAAAGACTTCCGAAGTTTCCTGCTCCGCAGTTGTGTCGACTTCGCAGGACTTTCGCAAGATATCGCAAGCACTTCTCATTTCATGACTGTAGACAAAAATTCGTAAAGGTCATGAATGTTGGAGTTTGGAGAACAACCGACGTGGAATAAGCGCACTTTGTAATTCTTTTATTTGTTTTCTCCAGATTATCTCGTCAATTTAGTAGGGAAAATGAATTAGTATGCATTTTATTCTCATGAACTGGGAATTGGTTTCGCCGTAAGTTGTATCAATTACACGGCCTTCGATATTTGTGAATACATTAAGTTAGTATGGAGAATTGTTTTGCCCAGGTACAGTTGTAATAATTTTTAATGGTTTTTGAAAATTGTAAATTATTGTATATGCGAACACCCATTTATACCTGTGGGTTGAATCTGCTACCATTTTATTATGCAAATCTTCTTTTGCGGAAAATTGGAGAGAGCAAAGTATAATCTACCGATTTTTTGTTTTTTTCTCCTCGTGAAGTACGGTCCATTTTTGTACGACCGTAACTTCTAAGTTGTTGCACATTCTTATTGTGGTAAGTCTTAGCTATCTCTTATCTCACGGACGACATCCGGACATTGATGAGAAATGTCAACTTTGATGAGAAGAATGAAAAACTATCGTGGAATTCACGAACATCCACATCTTACCTTGCAGTTACCACTTACGTCGCCAAAGTCATCGGTTCTTCGCGCATCAATCTATTCCTCATCAATAACGTGAACATATGCGTCGAGTTTCTATTGTTATATGAATGACATTTTTAAATGAACCTCGCCAACAAATGGTATTAACAGTGTCAGAAGGGGATCTATTGAGATTTTTCTCATTTCAAAGAAATGTTCTCATTTCGATGAAAAGAATTAGTACATTTCACAGGATCTATTTTTATTTATATTCCGTTGGCAGCCCTGAAGCATTGGAATCTTCTGGATGCGTTGGGGAACTCCCGAGCGAGGGAGGGTCAATGCCTGCGGGCGGCGACTCACTTCAAAGCGCGCCGGGAATATCTCTGCGCCACAGCGAGCAGACCGAGCTGTTTATTCTTTTGCTTTGTGACTTTCTGTGTGTGACGCTGCGTCGCACAATTTTGTGTGTGTCTAGAATTATAAGCGTGCAAAGTCGTGTGTCTGGTGGCATCGTTCTCGACGCGTGGAGAATTGTTGGACGGAAGACGGAATAATGCATGCTGGGAGTTACCGTATGCGATGACGTTTCCGGTGCGTGTCTGTTCTCTGCCCTGTGACTAATTCAAAAACTCTTAACTTCCCTTCCGCCATTTATGTCCCTTTCCGCGCAATATTCATCTTTAATAGGATCGCAGCAGTGTGTCACAAATATCTTAATGCGTTCTACGTAACATATTCCATTCGTGCAATTGAAAATATTAAAAGTGATGTCACGAATTTCTTTTATAAAAATTGATAATGTGAACGTACCAACACCTAAATAACTGTGTCAAAACTTTTTTTGTCAATTTTAAGTGTTTAGAGGGAGCATGAGGCAATTTCCTCCACTGATAAGACTACCCTCGAGGGATGGAAATTATTTTTCTTCCTAGTTCTTGGTGAGGACGTGTAATCTGTTCGTATCGAAGTACTTAACTATGAAAATATAAAAATATATTTGTTTTTCGATCTCATATTTATTACGAAATTATACATTTTGCCCCCTTCAATTTTTGTAACGTCAACTATGTTACGCTTTGTTTTAAACGTGTGTAAATTGAAGAGAAAGCAGTATTTCTTCAAAATCAATTTGGAGATCCCTTTACTTGGAAACTTTCGGTCAGCTGAAAATGGTGACGAGCCAGAAATCGAACCCGAGGCTCCTCTTTTGATCGAAGGGGTAATAACCACTATACCACTCGTTCACCTTCTACAGCTCTACATATTTTCCACACAGATCTAACCCCCTGAAGACCTGAGGGACACCTCCATATAGGAGATATGTGAACCAGGTGGCACACCATGCTGTGTGCTCTTAAGTACCGGTTTCACCCGTACCTACGTTTTTTTAAAAACTGGGACTTTAGGGTTCGCCAACATCGAAGTCATTAGAACCTGCGTATGGTTTATGGTTGTGGAAGGCGAACGTGTTTTGTGGTGTTGCCATTTTCACCTGACCAAAAGTTATCACATATTTTCTCCACGTGTAGGTACGTGGGAGAAATATATGCATCCCTTTACTTTTTTTGAAGTGAATCATCTTTTGCGATAACTGTACTTGTATACACATGTTTGTACGTAAAACTCGTTTCAAGGGAGCAGCTCGAAAGAACGTCTTGAGCGTTCATCCAGAAATACATAAGGTACCTACAATGTATAATAATAATAATAATAATAATAATAATAATAATAATAATACATACTGAAATTTGTCACTTTTCTAATGTGCTGGGAAAGAATGTATCTATTTTCGTTTTTTTTTTTTTTTGAGGTTCTGGATGTGTTTTGCAGCAAGGAAATTATCAATTTTGTCGGCGTAGCTCAACATTTTCATCAGCGTGCTCCAAAAGGGAATGCACATTTCGCAGTCCGCACAAGTATTGCAAGCCAGGTGTAACTGTAGGTGTCGGCGCCGGTTCGTCATCCACCTCTTGTACGTCGTCCTCCTCTTTCGCATTCTCCACACACGTTGCATCAGCGATCATTTCATCCAAAGTTCGAGTGCTGCTGGTCACGAGGTCATCATCCACTGTTAGATAATCAGGAAAATTCTGCAATGATTGAAAGTCCTCGTCTTCTAGAGGTGAGCTGTTAGTCTGTTCTAAATCGTTCCACACACCAAACGCAGCTTTCCGAAAACAGTTCCTTATTACGTCGGGTTTAATTTCGTCCCAAGCTGCGCTGATGTAATTCATGTAGTTGAAAATATTAATTTTGGTTGAATTGGTACACTACTCGTACGTCTCTCAAGAATCGCTGGACCATTTTTTTCCGGTATTTTTGTTTCAAAACTTTAATAATACCCTGGCGTAAGGGTTGCAGCTTAGATGTTGCGTTCGGTGGCAAAAAGACAACTTTCATGTTGGTGACAGGAATGTCTTATGGGTGTGCCGGGCAGTTGTCAATAAAGAGGATGATTTTTCTCTTTTGCTAACCGAAAATAATGTCTAACTGTTAAATCCAGTTTGCGAAAAGCTCACTTGTCATCCTAGCACGTCTTTGAGAAAGATAATCACATGGGAACGTACGAACATTTTCAAAACTGCGAGAAGACCTATTTTTTTCCAATCACAACCAATTTCAGTTTATGGATGCCAATAAAATGTATACATGCCAAAACCGCTAGACATTCCTTGCTCATCTTTCCACCATGGCATATCTCGTTTTTTTTAAACAAAAGATTTAACTGGCATTAGCTTAAAACAGTCCGAATTCATCAGCGTTGCACACATCTTGTTGGGCGTAGTCACGTAATAATGAAGGCAACACATTATCTTTCCATGAAGCAACATCATCATCAATAATAGATTCAGCCTCGCCTGAAATTTCTCGGTACACTACACCTTGTCTACTCCGCAATCGGTCTAACCACATAGTTGATCCACAAAATTCAGTAACGTTGAGACGTACCGCTATCTGCTTAGTCTTTTCTGTGATAACACCATTTACTGGATAATTTACACTACGAGCTAGTTGAAACCACTGCAATAAAACTTTTCCCAACTCCTCATACTTTCCGTGTATCACATTTTGTCGTTTTCGTCCTCCCACCACTCCATTTTGTTCAATTTCATGTATGTTTTACAACACAGTTCTTAAAGTGGAAGGAGGTATGCCCAGTTCTTTAGCGATTTCTTTTTGATTATCCTGACTTATTATCTTTTTGATTATTATTTCTTATTGACCTGCATATCCTTCGTCGTACTTTTTCAAAATGTTCAGCTTGTCTGAAATCGATAAAACTTTACGTTTTCTTCCAGTTATACTACTAGCACTGGCCATAACGAAATCACTGATACTCTCACCAACGAACAGAAACATTAAACCATTCGATACATTCACTCGATATAGGAATGAGTCAGCAAAACTTGTGCAATCACTCCTTCATCTGTGTGACAACATGCTTCTACAATTTATGTCTTCAGGTTAAACGAAACACAGCAACAATTTGTACAGTATTTCCAGGTACTGTTACAATATTCAGAGTGGTTGAAGAGGGGATTATGAAGCGGGAGAAAAAGAAAGAAGAGTGTCTTATCCGAAAATAACAGAGCAGAACAAAGCGTCTTAACTGGTGGATTTTACGTTGACGAGTATAGAAAATATGCAGGGACCGAAGGAAAATAGCGTCTTAAGCGGGAAAGCGTCTCAAGCGGGAAAGCGTCTCAAGCGGGAGCGTCTTAAGCGAGAGCGTCTTAAGCGAGTTTTACTGTATATTGTTACTTCGATAACGCAACCCCACAAAAAATTCTCTGTATCAGAGACCCGGGTACATGGATTCGACGTATTTTTTTATTCTCAGAACGATGTCGTTGTCCTCACGTCAATTTTTAGTTGTNTCAGCAGGTTTTAATGCAAAAATGGCAATTCTACAAGTAACGTGGAGGAGAACTGGTTGCAAAAACACAAAGGAATGCTAGTAGAACATTATTTGTACTAGGATTCATTAAAATTTTAAATAAAATTATCCGGGTTTCCCAACTGTCATAGCGGTGTCCCCCAAGGTTCAGTACTTGGACCAATTTTCTTCTTAATGTATTCTCTTGGAAAATTGTTTTGTTCCAATTATTTAACATTGAATAAGAGGAAACAAGGCACACAAGAGCCAAACACATGCAATTTTTCCGTATTATCAAAATACGAATCATGTATGTTACGAATACCTTTTATTTGCATAGGATAAAGCAATTCTTACACAACACTAAATGGCCGTAAAATTGCATTATTTTACACAAAATTTTACATACCAGATTACCCAGAGGTCTAAACCCCCACACCCCTCCCCCGATTGCCATTTTTTCATTAAAACCTGCTGAGGTAATTCGGCGATAACTAAAAATTGACATGATGGATCTTTCTGGGGAAACGACATCGCTTTCAGCATAAAAAAATACGTCGAATCCATATGCGTGGGTCTCTGGTACAGAGAATTTTTTTTGAGGGGCTGTGTAAATCGTGAACGTATTTCTTGATCGCAAATTCTGTTAATTTTTTTTTCTCAAGCGAAAAGATTTTCAGAGTTGAAATCAATTGACATTTTAACTGAAACAAATATAGATATGTGTATTATTTTTGCGGTATGTTAATTTATAGATGATTTATTCGAGAGTTTACCGTATTGCGCAAAGATACCGTTATAGGATTTGATATCTTCATACAGATCAAGTTGTGTAGCTGTAATCTGTTATGGGGACAAAATCGACCAACGATCGCTATACAATTTGCTAACTTTTTGGTGTAATGACAATTGAACGTTTGTGTTTTATGTCGATATATTCATAATTAGAAATTGGAAACGAGTACATCGTATTTTTGAGTTTCCCCAAAGTTTTGTCAATTAGCTTTGATAATTAAAACATTTCACGTAATAGGAAATGGCTTGTCGGTGCTTATGTTAAACGAATAATGAAACTTCCTTTGTGTATATTCGCGTATCCTCACTGTTATAATTTTCAATTAGTGGAATCGTAGTCAACCGTTTCTTATCACCGTGAATAGAAAGCTAACTAGTCAGTCAGCGTTAGTTGATGTGTATGCCAAGTTTTATCACAATATGTGATGCGGTCATATTTTGTGTAATGAAATATGCGTATGAGGAGAATTTAATGCGATAATTGTTCAAAAACAGGGAAGTATTCATATGATCGAAGCGAGTTTTATATTACTATTCAAATTCAAATAGTTTATTTTTTACCCAAATTGACGAGGTAAGTGACGTATCTAATCAGACATGAAAGTGAAAATGTGAAAGTGAAACTTCTTTTGAAAGTAAGGACGTTGCCAAAATTTTGGCCGACGGGTGGTGGGAGGGGGGAGCAAGGTATGCACTTCTTAGGGACCAAAGTAGATTTATCCTGACCCATGTTTTTCTACGTTTTTCCTTCGGGTAGAGACTTTTCACACACTCTCTCTAGCCTCTTGCCTAGGAGCAGAGTCTATTGAAATAATAAATCTCTAATTTATATTTATTTTATTAGTTACGATTTATAAACAATATTTTCCTATTAATTTATAGTTAATAATAATACGTACTTGTGAAATAACTTTCTTGTGCTGCGTATTAACGAGTATAAAATCGGCATTGATACTACGGTCTCTTGCTTGCTTCTGGAGAGCATATTAGTTTATTATCCTCCATGTGGTCATACGCAATTTGTAACTGCAGTTTTGACTAAAAATGTATTTATATTATTTTCTCATCTTTGCAATAAAAACGTTGAAAAATCCCTTTGAAGGATACTAGAGGTGGCGCAGTTCGCCATGTATTTCTCAACGGGAATAGCTGACAGTAATTTGACAAAATATTGAATTAGTGACTATATCATCTCACATTCTTTTAATTTGAACCAGGTATTGCGAATTAATCATATGTATGACTGATTTGCACGCAGGAAAAATTGACTTGAATTCTTGTCTATTTTGTTTTCTTTTACTTTCACTTTGCTTGTTGACCCTTCTCTGCTCCCCTTGGTTACACCTATGTTGAAATGGATTTTTAGTGAACTACATTTTGGTTTTCAGAAAAGAACTATCACGACCAAAGATTTAATTTATGTACATTAAATGTTGATGTATTTCTTTTTATTACAAGCACATCATTTTTTTCTAATAGACACCTATACCACGCAATGCTTTTGTGTTTTTTTGTTATGATTTATATATACTTAACGAACTGAGAATTTACATAATCCTGATCATTAACCAATCCTTTTAAANTGTATAAGAGACAGAGTAAGCTCATTGTCATTTCTATGACAAGACGACAGGGAAACGCTTATTGTGATGGATATTATGACCGTTTAGATACTTAATGAAAGCTGTTATCTCCCTTATATATATGAAAATATCTAGCGACACTACCCTATTCGTGCACCTTGTGGAACTCCGCAGACACTTATACTATTTCGATTACTCCACTGATCGTCAATTGGAATTGTCTTGAGTATACTAAAGAGGCATCGGAAGAGTCGACCATGGCTTGTGCTAGGACAAGGAAGCGGGATTGGGATTGGGCATCTCGCAACGCATACCACCATTCCCTTCTCTCTCTCCCCTCCCCCCACCCAACCTTCAGCCATTGTTGTGTAGGTTCGTTTTCTCTCCCTAGCGGTTTATATCTCCTCACAAGCACTTTCATTGCCAAGATAAGCTGGTATTTCTATACCCTTCCAATACATTGAGTTGGAATTGTGATGGTGTATCGTTTTCAAGTAAATCTTTGTATTGTTTCCATTGGTTTCAGTTTTGTGATCTCAGTTAGGTATCTTTGTGTTGGGTTTTATTATATCTCGAACTTTAAAACTAACTTTGTGACTTCCGATAATCCTTATTATCCTTACGATTTATGCGTCACTATACAGTTTCGCCGTGACTTATTTAGTAAATTTTTTCGTGTTACGTAATCCATATATTCGGTGGAGTGAATAGATTCTGGATATGGAAGACAAGTGGTTATTGTAATCGTTTTTTTTACATAAATTTGAATAGCATTAAAATCAGTGTGAATAATTAATTATATGACGAAGAAGAATGATAAAGGTCTAACAATAAGTGATACGATCCAATAAATTATTTTATTTGTCTAATTTTATTCTCGATTTTTTTCGTTAATTTTGCATACTTGTTAAATATCATCTCGTAGCTTTAAGCTTCTTCCTCAAGTTCCTTGCCCTGGTTCATCGCGGTTTCTTTAACTCCTCAGCGACCGTGTCGTGTATCTCCATCTATGCTTCCATAAACAGTTACCGCAACTTCTGCTCCCAGTTTCTTCATAATTATGATAAACGCTCCTTCAAGCCTCTGCGTTGTCGGCCACACCTGCTTCTTGCTCTTCCTTCTTTCATGCCTAAGACCTCAAATGCGGCCATCACTGTCACCCACCAGCGGTCTTCTTTCTCACCGTCTGTTCTCTGCATTTTGGACCCTTTCCCTCTCTTCGATTTACTCCATCATTCATTGTCACTGGAACCTCTTTTATTTCGATCGTCAAACCATTTATCTTCCATCTTATTTACTTCCTTCATCTATTGTGAGTACAACCTGTGACCATTTTTATTTATCGCTCACTTGAACTTAACAATCACAAAAAAAGTTTACATGAACTTGTTTCTTCAGCGTTCACAAGCAGATTCGTCATTTGAGCGGACAAAATCCTTAATGTTCATTACAATAAATCCCCTTAATATGAAAGGCAAACAAACTAACCCTTGATTATACTTAAAACGTCAACTGTTCCCTTCAGACTACGAGTTCTGTAGGGTATCCTTCGCCCCTCGCTAGTCCACATCTGCATCCTGGCGCCCTTAAGCTAAGCGCGCACTGGGACGGTCGGCACCGCCGTCGCGGATTTCCCAAAAGTTTTTCCATTGCATTGCATTAGTATGAACCGACTGAGACGGCACGCACTTGCCGCCGTTTGCTAGAAGTCCCCAAAGGAAGATCTTTTGGAGGACTGTCATGCTTTCTGCGAGACATCATTAACAGTTAAGATGACTGCGGGCACTCACAAGGACCAGGCATTCGCCACTCCGGTTGTGTTGTATTGTGTTGATTGATCAGAATAGAATGGGGAGAAGGAAACATGCGGATCCTAAACCTCTACGCTTTGGAGAATGAACGGTCCCTTCGCCCAACAGGGTTGCGGAGTTCCCGAACCAGTGCGCGCAATCTTCCGCACTCGCAAAATCTCGGAACGTCTGTCCGTCCGTTGACGTCCCAGTGCGCGCGTAGTTTTCCACATCGTCCACTTCTCACCAATTGTCCTCTGATCCTGATATGGGAATCATCAATTAGTGAACAACTCTATCAACGTTAATATTGTGACTCTTATTTATCAGTCACTTGAAATTTACAATTGCAAAAAAGTCCCGAAAGAGAATAATGTACATGAACTTGATGATTCTTCACCGTTCACAAACCGACTACAACCGAATAGTCCCATCACTCCCTCCTTTTTCCACTGTCTTATTCCAGTGATACCAATGTACACAAAAAAACGCGATGTAAATCGAATTATTGGAACACTACTTCAATCAACAGAGTGACTCACGTTTGACATTATTTGGCGATGTGGGGATATAATACACTATCAGTAATACACGTGCGATTCCACTTAAGGAAATAAGAGATTGTGACCTGAAACACCTTTTGTGACAATTCTCGGTCACTATTACTCCTGCATCGTCAACTGGTCATAAAAGACACGGTCAAACATTGACCAGTTGAGATTTAAATATTTTCTTAGCTTTTTACAGTTATTGTATTTTATTGTTTCAATAAGATGCTTTCGAATTTGTTGGAGGCGTATGAGATTTCTTTCTGTAAATTACATCTTGGTTTTTGACTTATACATTGTAAAATTATTCTTTATCATTTATCTAATAAATTTTTTAAACCAAGGAATTGAACAGAGTCAAAATAGGAGTTCAAATGGTATCGGATTTCACAACTGTTAGAGAACAGACATTTTTTGGAATTTACATAATAAAGTATTAATGCATTCAGTCTGTTGCTTAAAGCATCATCAAACATATACTTTCATTGTATTAAATATTATAAGGATTCAATTTCAATAATGGTTGTGGTACACAATTTGAAATTCAATTTTTAAGATAAGTTATGCGGCATTTTAGTGTTGTTAAATTTTAATGTTTTTAATGTTATGAAGCTGCAGTAACATACATGAAATAGATAAAATGTGTGTACATGAAAAAAAAAACGTAAAAACGTATTGTATTGAATACATGCATTGAAGAAGACAAGGAAATAAATTAAATATATGCAGTGCGAGGAAACCGACAGAATACCGTGGGCACAGTGAAATGTCTTGGCAAGTGGGTTAAGAATCGAAATTGGATGAATTTCTTTCGGTTCAGAAACAGATATAGGATAAAGAATCTTCTGAAATGTCGATTCCGGTTCAGGGTTTAATGGTTCTCAATCGGGTTTTTGAATTGCAATCCGTGCTTCCTTGGTATCCTCTCCACCTGTGCAGCAGACTGCTATCACTGCTTGTGTTGATGCGCGGCATCTGCCTCTCGTAACTCCCGTCGACTGCATCGTCCCATCGTCCATTACTGCCTCTTCCCACTCCATCGCCCGCCTCCATTATGACTCCATCGCGGCGGCGGCGGCGTGCGCTGGAGGGCGGAGGGCTTTTCCGGGTGAGGGCGGGGCGGAAGAAGGACTGCTTGTGATGCGCCGCTCGCCCAGGTGGCGCGACCTTTCCGCCCGGTCGATGGTCGCCCACCCGCCTTCGCTCAGAGTGTTAAGCACTTTCAGGAGATACATTTAATTGTGTGCAAAAGTGTATCTACTTTTTATATTTTGTATTATTATTATTTCAA
>NNCF01130069.1:1416102-1436642 GCA_002313205.1 Laupala kohalensis | reverse complement strand
TTTTATTTTATTTTTATTTTATTATTTTATTATTGTCATCTTATGTACATTTATATTTTCCAGTGTATGTTACTGACGATGGTTGCTATGCAGCCGAAAAAGCTTTCTAATACCAATAATAAAAAAATGAGCAACATAGAAACGACTTTTAATTTATCATGCTTTGATAATGTTGCTAAAGCACCACAATTACCAAGTTTATTTCATGAAACTTGGAAACGAAATGTCCGAGTGTAGGTATGTAATTGAGCGTGTAATTGATTAGTTGATTTTGATGCAATTGTGGTCGAGATAGTGTATGCTCATTGTACGTCCATGTTTTGTTATATAGCCCTGATGATGACTACAGTAAATAGTCGAAACGTTGGGAAAACGACATAATTTTGTTCTTATTTGTCTGGTTTAAATGCAAGAAAACAAATCCTCAGTAATTATTAGAGCCGATAACCTATCAGATGTAAAATTTCAAGTACTGAATGCTTCTGTTTTTGTTTAATGAAGCAGATAATGAAGTTGTAGTTGTGAGTAATGAGATGGTAGAAATGAATGAATCTGTCGGAGGTCTCTCTGCTGGTGAGTGTCCTCCAGGGAATTTGGTTCCTTCTTTCCTACGAGAGAAGAGAATCGGTCTGTTTCTCACCTTTGTTTTTGTCTGCGTTATAGCGTCTTGAGGGTTGTATCCTCAGATCCCCTTTGCACTGTCCTGTTCCTCTCTTAATTATTGTTTTTCCTCTTATTACTCCTCCTGATTGCATTACCTCCTGAAGATGGCTGCCGAGGAACCCTAGCACTTAAACATTGGGAGAGTGTGTGGGGTAGAAATAATGTGAGGTAGAGGTGCTAGAGGGTCTCCCTTTGACAAATGTTTCGGGCTTCGGCACAGAATAGAAGCATAGAAGAATAGAAGACAGTCTAGAAGGATGCATATATTTCTTCCGTGTACATGGAGAAGATATGTGATATCTTTTGGTCAGGTGAAAATGGCGACGACCCGGAAATCGAACGGGATTGCTGCATTGATCGCAGGGGTGTCAACCAGTACACTCGTCCGCCTTCCAGACCTGTCCCAGACCGTGGTGGAAATGGTGTACAGTTGTGGTGTAGTGGTTAACAGCCCTGAGATCAATACAGGGGTCCCGGGTTCTATTCCCGACTCGTCGCCATTTTCTCCTGATCGAAAGTTATCAGCTTAGAAGGATATGAGGAATAGACACTCGAGTGCCACCACTCTCCCCACTGCTTGGATATAAAGCTGGAGTTCAAACTTAGGAACAGAGATACTCATTAAACAGAGACAATGGAGGAAACAGGCATTAGAGCAACATTTTAGGAAGAGCAGTTGGTGAGGGGTTGTACTACGTGATTATGATTCTGGGTTTCGTTTCAACGCTTCTGTTTTACTGTAGCGTTCATCATTTGTATGAAACTTCAAAAAGCTATTTGTTCACTATTCAACTTTAATCAATTGTCAGGTTCAACGTATCTAATTGTCCGCATTAAATGAACTGTGTAATATCTTAAAGGCGTTTGGGTAGTTTTTAGAAGAAAATTAACGGGAATCAGTGACTATTCATACTGACTTTTCAGCTTCAATACCTTCGATTATTGTATCAGTATCGTCAATTATTGTTGTGTATTCGATTAATATATAACGAGTTCCAATACCTTCAATATATGCCTTGCGACACATACTTGATGGATATCCCTTTCTGCTTCTCTGACATAACCGAACACGATCTTCTCGGTTGTTATTGCTATGATAAAGCGATAAGAAGCGCTTGCTGTGCGTCCGTTTGTGAAGTCGCTCATATGAGTTGCCCTTCGTATACCCGCTTATTGCCCTCGCGGGTAAAATGCCCGCGGCGGATGGCTGTGGTCATCCCTGATGTATAGTTTACAACCCAATACTAGAAAATCAATTTGACTGAAAAAACATGAATGTACTGTCACGCGTGATTTATGTTACACGGTAGTATGGAGAACGTAAGCATTGGAAAATTTATTGTGCAGTCGCGCCATTCACAATATACCTCGTATTCCGTATCTAGAATTATGTGTTTTCCAAAAGACAGGGTTGCCTTAGGACTTTTAGCATGTGGGACTTTTGTAAACGTTCTTGGGTCTGTTTTTTGTTGTTGTGCGTTTTGTATTCATTTATACAATTATTGTTCCATAATACAATGCGTACGAGACTACGTAGGGGTATATTTCGCAGTAGTAAACTGAACGCATATTATGTGGTATATGTGCCACACTAATTTTTGGATTAGTAATCATGTGTGGTGTATGTAACATTGGTTGTGGGCAAGAACCCTGTACAAAATCTTTCGCTAGGTGATATGAATTTCCCAACTTGGATGAAATTTACTATGTTATCAATGTTTTAGTTAAAATTTATCGTTATACTGAATCTTAAAAAAATATCGAGTACGTTGCGGGCTCGATTTATTATAGTTAAATTATGAAACTTTAAAGCCTTGGTACAGCACTTTAATTAATGACAATTCTTTTTAAAAATTTGTTCACTCAATTTAGGTCATTTGAGAAACCTATACCGATATGACAGCTCGGTTTGCGATTCTTGTTATTTTGTTGCCAATTTTCTCAGTGAATATTTTTCTCCCCATTTTCAGATATCACTGTTTGCCCGCATTTTTCTCTCACCTGACCTCCTCCCCGTCTGCCATCGTCCGTTCTGCTGAAGGCGAGATATTATTGGACGTAGAGACAACCCATTTTCGGCAGCGAAGCGAAATTCATTAAGTGCGTCTGGGAATTCATGATTCAGTCTTATCGGACAGAGTGGAGTGTCATAATTCGAAATTTAATTAGGAATTTATGGAATTCGATTCCGCATTAAGTGACACCTCTGCGAAACATTTTCGTGCGGATAAAAAGAAATTGCGTTTACGGAAGGAGAGCGCGTCAAGAAGATTCAGCGAGTCTCATAAAAAGCGGAGTAAATCATAAAATATCTTATCTTGGTTTACGAGTTGGTCTAGGATGTAATGACCATATCCGGGATTGGGAGATAATTATCTCTCTTTTTGGAGGTCGTAATTCAACTAAGTCCTGCGTGGAAGAAACGGAGCGGAAAAAAATTCGCTTCCGTTATATTGCGGCTGAAAGAAACCATGTATAAAGTCATTTTATAGACTCACGCTTTACACAAAGTATTGGTTGGAGTTTTAAACATGTTATAGTGGATTGGTTCTCTTCGTGGGTGTAAAGCAGTCGTTTGGAACGGGAACTGTGCTCTCAACAGGAAAAAGAATCGAGAATATAAACGAGTTATTAAGAAGTAAAATTAAGTTATTTGAAATTGTATTTGTGGTATTAAATAGTTCCATCAATGCTTTGATCTTCGTGCTAACCACTTTCGAAATCGACGCAAAATATCCTCCAGCATGTGCACTTTCATTTAGTATGCTCTTTGTAGCGCTGAGTAGCATAATTAATCGTACTAAAGGGTATGGAGCACCTAATTATTCCCTACGTTCATTTGTCGTCATATTGATATCGTAGCAATATCACGGAGTTTTAACTCGGCAAAACTTCGCAGTATTTTCATTCCATTGAATTTTATGCGACTCAAACATTATAAGAAACGACAAGATTTAAAATATTTTTTTAACATTCATTGATTTTTTGCGAGTACTTTTCAGTAGTATAGAATTGTCTGTATTGTGTACCAATTAAAATTATTGAGTTCTAAGTTGGAAAGGAACTCTTAAAATGGTTTTAAATCACTTGTGCAAATGACACGGTGTGAATTATTTTATTGTTTTGTATCACTATGACAAAATAAGAGAAAATACGTGTGTGTTCTCAATTGTATAGCTTTAACCTTGGAGGGTGAAGATATGTTAGTTACCACGAGGACCAAGCGGGAAACAAAATGGACCCCACCTTAAAATTAGTTCGGAGTGTGATTCATCCTCTAATATTTTCATGAAAATAACTTTAAAGGTTTATGTAAGGTTTTGCCATGCTCTAGTTTTCCTTATTTCAAAATTATGTATGACCGCGAGCAAGGGATTCACTGTCATTACCACTAGCAAAGTATGCATTATCACTGGATGTTTCCTGTATTGTTGTATTTGTAAATGAAAAATGCTATTGAAGCTTTTCTACATAGAGCGATATGAGTTAGGAGTTGGGTGGTAGGTCATTGTTAGTAGGTGGGCCGCTTAGCTGGGTTTACTAACAACTTGGCACATGTGGAGGGGTTATTAGAAGTGGTTAGTAATAGTTAGTTATTGATACTAGGAGGAGCTGGATGAGGAGGGAAGGTTGGTTTTTCAGTAGTCACAGCTATGTGAACTGGGAAATTAATGTGGAAAGCTACAAATTTCTGGCCCCATCGGGAATCGAACCCGGGATGACTTGGTAAGAAGCGACAACACTTCCATCTGCGCCACCGATGGACGTCATTTTCTTCGTCTATTTCGTCGACATTATACTCCTCTTCTCAGGAACAATGATAGAAATACACCTTATTTCCTCGTCGGTCGTAAGTGCTCGCGCCATGGTCACGATCAAACTGAGATTTAGCCCAGGACGCAGTCGAATTCAGGTTCTCTCGAGTTCATATAGGTCTCCATACCACATACATGGGTGGAAAAGGGCAGCTTCAGATGACCCAAACGACATAAAACTCCGCTTCCAATGAAATGTTTTCCTCTACACGAATGAGTGGCATCATGAAAACGCCAGGTTCCAAAAAATATGATAAAAGGCTTTTGAAAAACGAAGTACGTGGAGAGGTAGGTGGGATACGGTATTGGACCTTGAAAGGAAACTAATTTTAACATGAAATATATTGTTTATTTTCAACTAAACTTGTTTCCTCTCACTCAAAATATTACATAAGTCAGCCATAAAAATAACTGAGACTGAAGAATCATTTATTTAAAAAGTATTAAAGAAAAACAATTGTGGGGTACAATCTACACCTGCAAAGGCCTTCTTGTGTGAATGAGGGGAGAATATTCTGAGCTCTTTTTACTCCACATAGTTGTTGTTTTTTGTATCTCATTCTCCCTTTTTCATACTTGAGAAATTTTACTAGTGTCCTACTAGAGACATTTTTCCTGAAAAAGTGGGTGATGTTGATAATTATGAGGATGACAAGTGAGCGAAACGAAGGATGAAATTTTTACCTCATCTATTATCGCCCGAGCTCTATCACTCTCGCTTTCTTATCTTACTCATATGGGCCTCATAATCGTCTTAGTTCAGTTGGCGACAGTGCGAGTTCTCATGAGGGTTCAAGACTGACTCTCAGTTGTATCTCCCCATTCCTCCTCTTCAGAACCCTCCATGCGGGCCTTGACGCTGGCAGATGTTTCCTGTTGAGATCAAGCAGCCCCAAACTTCTACCCTCTCTGTGAAACACAATGGGAGTGTTTGCCATCAAAACACGGCTGTCCTCAAATGGCTGGAAAACATACAACTTACTTTACGAAGAGATTGGAAATGTATTCACTACTGTTTGAAGTGTACCATAAACTGGAAGTATTGGTCTCTTCCAAACCATAAAAAAGAACAGTTCGGTGATATCTCCGTTTTCGTCATTTATTGGCGAAATTTGAAATATACAAAAACCAAGGCAATTTTCCACCATATAAATCAATGCAAATCCAATTAATTTCTCGAAGAATACCTCCTAAAACACATAATAATAAGAAATTAATAAAATATACTGATGTGGATAATGAAGGAAACAGAAGAATACTCCTTAGTAAAAATCTAAAACATCAATACACTATCTGGGTTCACTTTCCTTTATGGTCTATTGGGACAAAGACCAGCTTTAGAGTCAATGGACCTATGTTGTTGTCCCAAGAAGTTAAACATTAACATTGAACAAATTTGCCAGCAATAATTTTGCATACACAGCAGAGAGGGTTACAGGGGCACGCCGATGAAATCCGAGGCAACCCACAAAAACCGAGAGAAAGTTTTCGCGAAGAAGATCGACGGAAACAGCAACCGACGATGACGGGGAACAACGATAACCGAGGTAGTACTGTATTTGACAGGCGAAGTCACGACGAAAGAATTCGTTTACTCAGGAATTCTCTCTCCCAGTTAATATCACCGACGGAGACTAGAGTAATAGAAGTCCTCCGTTTCTCAGATAAGTTTACATTTTTCATTTCTCGCGAGACGCTTCGAAGTCCATTAAAGGTGGGAGGCATCCCGCGACCCGTTCTTCGTTTGTCGTGCCATTTTCGGTTGTGGCCCGAGGGGAAGGGACGGACGGCGTGAATCAACGGAGACGGGAGTTTTCGCCGCGGTCGATGATTTCTTGCGGGCGGCCGCGCCCCCGACGCCGCGCCGCGGCAGAACACGTTGGCCCGAGTGCAAAACTTAGGAATAAAGTGCGGAAGAAAAAATGAGAAGTATTTGGGAGGGACGAAAGTATTTTCGTGACTTACGTATCCTGGTCGAAACATACTACTGGATTTTGCATCTTCAAGTCATTCTAAAATAATACACGCACTATCAATGAACAGCATCAATAATATCAATTCGAAACAATCATAAATGATCGAAATATAATTTTTTTTAAATTTATATTTAACTGAAAAATTCAAATCACGAAAATCTGTCGATTTCTGAGAGAGGTACTCATAAAAAGTGAAGAAAAAAATGATATGTAAAAAAAAAGAAGATTTTTTTCGTACTTCGTAATAATGGCAATATTATCAAAGGATGATACAACGCGTTATAATTTATCAAAATTGATTGAGTAAATTCAATCGTCCTCAAGCAAGCCTCCTGTCATTTCAGCTGTGGAAATCGTAAAACCGACCACTTTCCAGGCGCTGCATCTACCATCCTCCATCCTCGCAATCCCTCATTCAGCGTCGACACCTCTTCAGGTGGATCGTCGTTGAATTCGTGATATTCTGATGACGATCTCCCTAAAATGACACGACTGCGGTCGCATTCATCTCGAGATATCGAGCTCTTAAGGGATTTTCGAGAGTATTTGATGCAGTGAAGAGTATGTTATAGGATGAACACGTTTACCAAAAAGTTACATCTTGGACTGGAGAAATTCGAAATACGGATCAGTGTCACCAGGATGACGATATGAAAGAATTTTTTTTATGTGTTTATTTTTATTTACAGTTCGATAATCAGTGCGTCCTTAATGTATGACCAACTGAATTGAGGCTTAGTACCCTATCTCCCTAACGTACCACAAAATCGTTCATCCCGCTATCATATGTTATAATAATCGGGTTAATCGGATCGATTCTTTATCAAAAAGTCGTTATCGACGAACAATAAAATTTCGGTGTAAAACGAAATGCGCCATCAGTAGACACATGTAAATGTCTTCTACGCATAGATTTTGATCATAAGAATATACTTGATGCAGAAATTATGAGACTAGGATATTTAAGAAACATATAGGTATTTCATGACATGTTAGAATTATTAGGGAACATATCGCAGAATGGTCGTTTCTCCTGGATTTGCAGTGAAGAAGCTACAAAGGGGCACGTTCAATGTATCTACCGTACGTGACTATAAATACCAATAATGGATAAAAACCAAAGATTTTAATACATTTTTCTTTATACTATAATATAAGAACACAAAATATTTACGAGGCAATACGTAGTTCGTCTTACGTCTCACTGTATGTAAAACAAGTGTATACTACAGTGCATTCTCACATTAATATATCTCTTTCGTCTATGTTATGACATTTTACCATGTAGACGTTCCCAATTTCCCATTTATAAAATTTAGGAAACGTGAAACTTACTTACCAGTCATGACTACTTAATCCTGATTTTTTTTTTAATTTTTGGCGCACCATATGGATTTGTTTGACGGTCTCGTGTCCCTCCCTGCATGACCCACTCACAGGAAGTTTCGCACGGGTATTTCTTCCAGATGTTTCCGGGAAGGTCACAATTTGTATGAGATTCTGGAGTTAGTACGAAAGAAACAAGTATCGCAAACCAAAGTGATACCAGAAAAGCTTACTAGTGATATAACACAACTAAATTTTGAATTCTAAAAGGAAATTATCTATTAATGTGCATACTGTGTACAAGTTTTTAGATAGGAGAAACTACAACTCCTCTCATAAGCAGATCAACATCCAATACGAGTCGTGTGATAAATCTGTTTCTTCTCTACCAATCCCCTGCCATGTTAAATATAATAATTAAAAATAGTGATTGCATTTCGGATTTTCGTTAAATATCACGGACTAATTATGATATCATGATTTTTAACGCAAACGTGTTATTTTTGCAAACACTGAATTATAACGGAGGGAAACCATATGATGCCAACAAAGAAGTCCTCACGAAGTCGGGCAGGTTCGATGAATAAAAATTATGTTTCAATCTTTTAATTCAGGAAGATGTGTTTAGTGCGCAATAATCCAATCGCAGAGCAAGATTCGTATATCGTGATACCCTCATGAAAATAGGTAGCCATAAGAAACGATAGTTCGCGTGTTTATGCAAACAGAATTAAGGAAGAATTGAAACTTACCAATTATAATAAGGACTCTAGTTTGAATAGATTAAACATATATGACGCGGGTATTATGTTTTTGTTATATAATGGTTACCTTCCCTTTGGACCTCAACTCATGAATCACATTTCGGAAGCATTCCCTTCTCTTGATGTCTCTATTGTGAAAAAAGTTATTAAGTGCCGCAGGGATGCGGTCAATGTACTTTCTTTGTCTATGCTCTTACAAGGCAAACATTCATGCATCGAGTTAGCTAAGCGATTGCATACAAAAACACTCTATCATTTCGTTCTGGTGTAAACAATATCAGTAGAGAATTACGCGTGTGCTACATGATGCTCCGTTGTGCTTTGTAATATTCTATTCACAACTTCTCTGGTTTCTTGTTTACATTGTTTAATGATAAATTAGAAACCAAGTGAAACTTACCTAAAACAAGCAGATGGGGAAAAGTGGTATCTGCCCTATAATCAAGTTAAATAAAATAGCCTTGTTAAGCCAAGGTAAACATTAATATTATAGTACAGAATGATAGTTTAGCTAGTACGCGTTTAATATGGGCGCACACAAGATTGAATCATGTACGTACGATATTTAAACGACTGGCCCAACAGTCTCTACAGAATTTGTAAGCACTGACTAAATTTTTGAGAAAATCTCACCACTGAATTTTTTAAATTATGAGTATTTTTAAAAGCACTTATAATTCGCGAAAGAACAAATGCACTTACTTGTAAGAAATTTGGGGACCAGAATGTATTTAAGTTGTTTCCGATAGAATTCCCGTCTCCATCTCTTTAAACTTTTTTAAATATTCTTTCTTTTTATTTTTTCTACGCTCAGAGCTTTCCTATTCATATAATTTGGTTCCCATCACGAAAGATAATTCACCTTCTCTTTTTTCCACAATTAGATTTAATCTTAAATTTAATTGAAATTTAATGCATAAATTTTAATGATACATTATTGTTAAGTAACATAACGTTATGAAAGAATTCTGAACTATTTTCTTACGATAATTTGTGCCAAAATTGCAACAACGTAACATATATTACACTTTGCATTGTTTTATTACAATATTGTAATCTTTTTTTTTTCGATGAAATATTTATTAATTCTTAAATTAATTAAAATCTCTCACGGACTCCAGGAATATTGAAAGACATTTATATTTTGAATTGTGAAAATACCCTGGGGTTTGCTTAATACGAAAAATGTATTTCTTAGCTTTGTGAAAATGTTCTAATAATTATTCGAATTTTGCTTTAAAGTATTGATTGATGCAGTGATAAAATTGTATGTAGTGCTGTGTTAAAATATCGCCAGGTCGAGATCGTGGCAGCAAATATTCCAGATTTGTAATTACAGGGAAATGGATTCTATTTCAGCTTCGTCAGCTTACCGGGGATGAAGCAGTACGTGAGAGCTCATGAATCATGAATACTCACTGTAGAACTCCAAATGTTAGTTCAGAGCATTGAGTTAGTTAATTACTGGTCGGTTCTGTGTACATTCCAATATGAGGCTTTCATCATGAAATGATTGTGGTAATAGTAATAATTAATAATAATAATAGTTAATTAAAAGTCTTCACTGGCATAAAGAGATCAACAGGTGCTTTTGACATTTAATTTGTTTGGGAAACTATTACGTTTACTGTTACAAGATAATTATTTGTGATATTTAAACGAATTAGCCAAGAAAGTATCATTATTTCTCCAGTGAGGAACTGATTATTTACAACAATGAATTAGATTTTAATACTTGTCCAAAATAATTATGTTTTTTTCTTTAATATTTACGCAGAAGTCTTAAAATTATCTCTTTCAATATTGAACCCTTGTGCGTTATTATATCGTACGTGATATAGCGACTTTTCTTCCCATGACTGGACGTATGTGTTTTGTTTCATTGAGTGCGATAGAGAATTATTTGGATGGAATCTGAAAATATTGGATACCAAGGAATTTTACAAATTTTTACTGACTATAGTATTTAATCCTATAAAATATTTTGTCGTTCTCAGTATGAATTAGACAACCATGGAGGTTGTTACACAATATGTATCTGGTGATCTTATATGAGTCCCTATTTACGCATTGGCCACCTGTTCTCAGTCCTAAGTTTGATCATTTAGTCCAAGCCTTGGGTATATTATTTTTCTTATATTAAATTTTTTATTTAATCCAACTAATACCACATGCGCCTTTGGTTATCGTCTATGGCGCGGAACTCGAAAGATTTTCCACTTCGTAATTATATTGCAGTTGTAATTGATATGCAATATTGAACATTTTTGAATTAAAGAGTTCAAGTTACTTATTTGATTAGCAGTACAATATGGTTACAACATCTTTTTGTATCTCGGATGTTACGTTTTTATCTTACAATGTTTTCAATTCCATACATAATGGGGAAAAGAATTTGTGAAGTGAGAAAAACCATCAATTGATGTTTTCCTTTAATGCTGATGATTAGGTCAACCATATTTATACACACCTACAGATTGTGAATTAATTTGGTAAAATTTGGTGTTTTTATAAATAAACATTCGTGTATGGTAAATGCTTTTACACAATTATGCAATATTTTCGTAATAAACATTTTTCACGAATTATTTGTGCATGAAATTGTGGTCACAAATCTAGATGTTGTAGGAAATCATGTAATTTTGGACAAAGCAAAGGATTAACCTACAGCAAGTGAACTGTGAAGCATTAAGCTTACTTAAAATTATGCTTTATTATGCTTCTAACAATTTCATATTTAGTTATATAACTGTCCTGGTAAAATTTAAGGTAGCAGAGATAAATATTAAATTCCCATATGCGTTCCATGCTTTATGGTTGCCCTGCCAATGACCAATTCTTTTATTAACTTGTCGGAAGTGGCAATATTTTAGACGCCGAAGTTCTTTCCAAAAATTTTCGTCATATTTGTATTAGAACCGGTATTAGAGTGGTTCTTAAAAAAATCAACTTTTCAAATTTTGATTCGACACCCATTTTGTTTTTTCTTAAAAAATACTTCCATAAGCATTTAAAATTTTAAGACTTTGCTACCCAAAATATTTTTAAAAATCAAAATTAAGGAAGTATTTTTTAAAGACTTAAAACATAATGGGAGGAAACCCTATCCAAAAATCATAAGTTGATTTTTTAAGAGCCACCCTAACCGGTATCAAATGTGAACCGAAATGTTTAGCTTCTTGTTTTTCCTTTTTCTTCTTTTTCCTTTTTTCTTCTTCTTTTTATTTTTCTTCTTTTTCCTTTTATTTTTCTTCTTCTTTTTATTTTTCGTCTTCTTTTTATTCTTCTTCTTCTTCCGATAAAGCTATGCCACAATAGGTGGGTCTTGACCGACGCTATCTCTTTCGACCATTTCTTCCTATTCTGCGACAGTCTTTTCCAATTGTCTGCCTTCATATTCTTTAGATCTTGGAGCACATTATCAAACCATCTTTTCTTTGGTCTGTCTCTCGGCTTTAGTACAGTAGGTGCCCACCCATTATGTTCTTTACCACATGAGTGTGGTTCATGCGTGCCACATGACCAAGCCATACTAATCTTCTAGCCTTGATTTCTCTGACAATGTTATACTGGTTTATTAATTCATTTAATTCTTCATGTTTTCTTTCTCCAATTTTTGTCGGACCGAAGATTTTTCTCAGTATCTTTCTCTCAAATACAAGTAATTTGTGCTCTAATTGTTTTTTTAATTGTCCAGGTCTCAGGTATATATTACAACATAAATTACTATTGTGTTAAACAATTGTAATTTAGACTTTCTAGAAAGTATTGGAGAACACTAGTTTATGCGCGTAGTATGATTTATCCTCTCTATTATTTCCTCTTTAATGCTATTGTCGATGTTAACAATTGTGCCTAAATACTTAAAGGAAGAAACGTTTTCACTTTTTTTTCTTTTCACATTTAAATTCAGATTCTGCTATCGCTTTTCATATATATTTTTTCCCTCCGTTGATTATCAAACCTATCTTTTGAGACCCTGCATTTAATAAATGTCTCTTTTAGAACCTGCACCGTACCCAGTATCACTTGGGGACCGAAATACTTTACCTTCTGAACAGAAAAACAAAGGGACGCATTGTTTGTGGAATCGTCTCCACAAGTACTGCGTGGAATCGACTGCAAGTCGCCTACGTGCGCGACGGTAGTAGGAGACCGGTTTGTATTCTCCGGGAAGACGCCATGTCACCCTCAGTAGTGGACTTGCTCTCCATGCTTCTTTCTTTTTTATTTCCGGTTTTAAATGTGACTCTCCGACTGCGTTGGATGCTGGATGGACAGTGAAAGAGGCGCGTTTCCCAGGCGAAGGTGAGAGTTCGATCATGTTTACAGGGGTTGATTTATTTCAGCGAATCATGTAATAAAATTGTAGCACCCCACTTAGTTCTACAATTGTATACTTATCGGTAGAAAAATACCGTGTCAAATTTGTAAACACAAAGTTATTATAAAATACTTTATAAATTAAAGTGGTCGTTAAAAAAACTTAGAAAATGTATTAATATGAAAAAGTTGTTTTGTTTTCATCGATAAACCCCATTTTTTAAGCAAAATTACAGTTATAATGGCAGTCAGTTGATATTTTAAAATACTCTTTAACTTCGGATTCGTGTTGGATTACCCCGAGACCTGTGGAGTACACAGTTTCGTGTCCAAGTATTGCAAAATAAGAATGTTACATTCGAAAGTATAAAGAAAGTTCACTTTCCCGTGTTAAATCCCATTTGAATTCCGACCCCTCAGTGGCACGGGTTATTATTCCCCAAATCGGCTGAAACGTTGCAGACCTCTTTTTTTCCCTGCACTTTAATCTGATCTAAGGGGAGTTTCGAACTTACGTTTTTTAACGGTCTCCCTAATATTACACGTTTTTATTTCTTTATTCTTCAAAATTTAAAGATAGGAACAAATAGTAATTTATTGTTGTACAAAATGCAAGTTTCATGATATCTATAAAATCAACGTGGAAATGATTAAAAAAAAAACATTTGTGATTGGTACTAACTCCAATCTGGAGTCAGTGTGGATCAGTGGGTAGAGCGCTGAGTTGCTGGCTGGATGTGGGATTGTTTGACTTTGACTTTTTGACTAAGTCCAATCTCAATTCTATAGTGATATGTGTCACTAATTCTTTACAGAACTGCCTGTAATGCTCTTTATGCTTTTCCTTTGGCAAAGAAGAAATCATTTCCAATAGATCTTTCTTCTTCTTAGTTATAATTGATTGAACTGATGAGATAACTTGGAACATTGTAGACTGTATGTCTTTCACACCCTTTTCTTTCTTCAGTACCGGAATTTTACGATCAGTCTCAAGTTTAATATATAATTCTTTCACATCTACACTTTCCAAGTTCGCAGAATTATAAGTTGCGTCACTCCTTTCACTTCATATCCATTGAGTTGAAGACAAGTGAATGACATATTGCACCTCTGTTTTGAAATTGGCCATGAACTTGATTAACACTGCTGCCATTTTGTGATGGTCTTGGGAACTTAAGTCTTCTGTGGACTTTTCCCTGAAGATATGTAATTGATCATGGCTTTTTGTATCTTTCTTTTGCAATATCTCAATTTCTCAAATTTCGGCAATTTGCGCCTTTTTACTGATAGAGAATTCTGTTCATTCAAAGTAGCATGAAAGTTTTCTCACTTTGTAGCTCTTGAGTGCGAGGTGTTCACAACCACTTATTAATACCCGGCACACTATACCACGAAAAGGAAATCATTCCGAGGTTGCCCCATAAGAAAGCACTGGATGCGAATGACGAAGATCTGTGAGACACCCACGCGTGGAGCCTGACGGAAAGAAGCTAGTCGATAAACTAACAAAATAACACCAAACGCTACTTTTTTGGCAAAATGTTTTTTCTGACCGTAATAAATCTTTTACATTTTAATGTTATTCTAATGATTTCAAAACATCATGTTGACTGAAGTAGATTTTTAGATTTAAAATAAATAAAAGTAGGTAATAAAAATGGCGTTCGAATATCTCCTACTGGACCTTATTTATCACTTCAAAACTATTTCGAAGTTAACTGATATTACAGTTCTTGACATAATTGTTTTGAACTCATATGAAATAAAGAAAGAAACTTTAATGCGTTGTGGAATTTCTCAAGTGATGCTATATTTGAAATTTCCTTCTTATCTGATCTATTCATGTCTGAGAGGAGGTCCTCGGATCAAGTGATTTTCCTTTGTATACTCGTTCATTTATGAATTAAATATTAATCTGGGAATTTAATACGATTATGTTCCATATCTTGTTTCAAACACGTATGTTTCTAATCTCTCTATTAATTGATAGTAGTCGTTCTAAATTCTGGACATGAAGACCTTGATTAATCGTGACGTTACTTCATCTTACTATTTCTATACTGACACTGACTATTACCACTGTACCTGCATCGTATATAATCGCGATAGTTCATGAAAATCACGTTTTTGAACAAGTTTGGAGGATTCAAAGTATTTCTACTTTATTACCTCTACAGTGTTCATGTCTGGGATTCGTAAATAACGCTTTGCGTGTTATGATGTACATAGGCACGAAAATGGCTCAGTCTATATGACGAGGGTGCGACCTAAAAAGAAATAACTTATATTTATTTTAATTCTATTTGGATGTTATCGTTGGTGGAATAGTGTGTGTCCCCCAACTTATTGTCTCAAGAAAAAAGTCAATTAAAAATATGCAGCTCGAAAAATCGTTTCGGTACAATTCCAGTCTCAGCCACCCTTCTTAATATTTATGTTTTGTATAGACTAGATCGTCGAATAAAATTTGACTTCCACAAAATCATCACGACATATTTTACCTTCCATGAAAAAGGACTATTAAAGAGTATTTTAAATACCTTATCGTTTCGTGGGGGATGATATGGTAAATATTTTGTGAGAAAACAAGCTGTGACGTCATTTGGTTTTTGGGTCACTTGCGTAACTACCCATGGGTGTGTTTGGGTATAATCAAGTGGCCTCTACGGCGTGCTTACGTTACGAGGCAGAATTACCACAGAACGTACACGGCCTTAGGTGAAACAGTTTATTTTCTCTGTGGACTGCGAGCGTTTATAGAGGTCAACGTACGCCTCGGAGAGAATGGTCCGATAACAGCTGAGTCAACGGAACGAAGTGCGTATGCAGAACGGTTCTCTAAGCGGGAGAAGTAGCCGGAAACGATTTTCGTTCGAGATTCACTCTGCTCTGAAACACTCCTTGTCTCGCTCATGGCCGCCTTTTTTTGACAGCCACGGTTCGCAATATTTCTGAGAGTAGTTGAATTTTTTTTTCATTGTAGTATCTGTAAATGGGAAATGTAGTGTGCTATTAAAGCTTATGCACATGGATCGATAGGAGGTAGGAGTTGGGTGATAGACTATTGTTTGTAGGTGGGCCGGTTAGCTGGGTTTTCCACATAGTAGGAGTGTTTAGTAATTGTAAGAGTTAGTGATACTAGGAGTAGTAGAAGGTGAATAGAAGAATGAGGGTTCGCTATTCAATTGCCACAGATATATTGTTCTGGCATATTGAAGTGGAAGCCTACAAATGTTTTTCTGACACCACCGGGAATTGAAACCGGAGTGACTCAGTGGCAAGCAAACATGCTAGTCTCGAGATACCAGAGGGGTTTAGACATTTATCAGTTCGAAAGTACTTGACTTAGTACCAAGTGTTTGAAGAGTGTTTTCGTGCGTTGTCCAGATTTCCGAAAAACCGAGTCAACTTTTCGGACAGGAAAATTCTTTTTAATTTGATATTCGCGTGAAATCGAAGAAACGGTGATGTTACAATTCATCGTTCGTACAACACTTTAATCAGATAATGCTAGATGAATTCACCCAGCATCACCCGAGGATTTAATTGGTCTCATTCCGGTCTCTTAACTCATCTTTACGTAGTTTGATAAATAGGTATCTCCACAGAACCTGTTTCCCCACCTACCTGCGCTCAATTTGCTTCTCCCACACAGTGCTTTCCGTTCTTGTGAAACGACTAAATATATTTAATATATTAGTTCGTCTCTATCGTTTCGGACGATTTCACCGAACTGTGTGAAACCGTGGAACATGATAGCTCTGTGTACAGTGTCGGATCCTTGGGGCGATCGCCCCCGAGGTATTTGACTTGAATTTGTAAAACACAAAACTAAATCTAAAATAAAAGAGTAAAAAGCTAATAATTTTTGGTTGAAATTTAATTTTTTTGTATTTGTTTATACTTACAATTTTCGTTGTACCGGACTAATTATAAAATAAATTCTAAAGAAGATAAGGAAACAATGTAAACAAATGTATTTTATTGTCACTGTTAATAAATCGGGTGATCCCTGCGAAGACGAAACTATGGGGGAGTAATGTCAACAGTTTCATCCCCCCGAACTTACGAACATTTATCCTCTATATACATATTAGAAGATGTGGACAATGAGCTCAGCTTGAATTGAAACGTATTATTTCTTTCTACATGACGCGTCCTTGTCTTTGTGTGTCAATAACGTCGTTGTCTTATTTCGTACCTAATTTTCCTTCACAAAATTTAAAGAAATTCACTCCGAATTAGGGTTTATTACCCTGGGTAAGTTTTCAAGTACGTTGTATTCATAGAATTGGGGGGGGGAGAATGAAATATTTATGTTTAGCTTATTGCTTTTTTATCTTGGCATTTCCTCCCTTTATGCGACGAAAATCGATACAAGAAAGTATAGCTGTGGCCAAACATGAAAATGAATGAATAGGAACACAGGCACTCATGCACATTATCTCCTAACTGGGTAATCGGAAAACTGAGAGAAGGACACATTCCAGATGATTTTTGTTATGTCAGAGGTTTCGTACGAAATTTAATTTCATCGCTGGAAATTCCTTCTGGACTCAATAACTTCACCGTAGGGACGTGAGAGATATCAGCACCATTAGCGGAAGGAGAAAACTGCGTTCTTCCTGCGGGTCATCCTTGGAGAAGAGAGTGGAGGGAACGCCCTGCGTTTTACAGTTGTCAGGAATTTTGGTGGAAGAGACTCTCGCAATGTTCTTCTTGCAGACGCAATCTCCCGATTTCCTCCATCCCCTTCTTGTCCCCTTTTCATCCCATGCCTTCCTCCTGCTTGTCAACCTCTCTCTTCTCGTTCCTCCACTTCCCCTTCACTTTCACCCGAGCCACGAACAAGAGGGAGAAGCCAAAAGTGCGTCTTGGATGTTTGAGAAATTGCAGGAGGTTTCAGGGGGCATTCATTTCGTATTGCTGTTTTGAAGATGTCTATATCCGACGTTTCATGAATAAACATTAGTAGAGTTGTTAAAGGCTTAGTGTGAATTAAACCAACTGTTCTGTACCGTAAGTAATCAATTTAAATTACGTTAAGAGAGAACAATTATTCGAATGATTTCTCCCTTCTTTTGGTTGGGTGGCATTGAATTGAATAATTAGATATTGCATTATTACAAAACCAAAGCTTGTTTACCTTTATTGCCNACAAAACCAAAGTTTGTTTACCTTTATTGCCTTTTTGACAGTAAAAAAAATTACTATTGATTAGTAGTGTGACAAGGCAGTTTGCTCACGTTTATTTTATGAAGATATCTACGGCCAAGTCTTCAGTACACAACTATTGATGATCTAATAAATTGAGAAGTAACAGATGCAAATAATGACATCTGCCAGGAAAATACTAGATATACGTTTGAACCGAACAAGATCTTGAAAATTCTGATTTCTCATAAAACTATAAATGCACCTATCTGCTTAGAATACGCAAACGCTGGTGTAGAGAATGCGCGACAAGACTATGACGGTTCGAATTACGTTGAGGATACTGCATTTTACTTATGCCTTAAATTTACTCACTCTCTGGCCTCTTCTGCTTTAAAACGAGTAACTACTGTGATCTATAACGAGGATCACATCGGACTTTCACAAAAAAGATACTCATGTTAGGGAAAACACCATTAAAAATTGAAATTTGAATACATATCTAGCGTATGATGTAAAGTATCAATGTTCAAGTGTTCATTATTTGCTTACATTATTTACTTCTTCATTTACATAAGATTACATAATCTGATTATTTTTTATAATTTTGCTGTATGTTAACGACACAATGTATTGTGATTTAATTGGTTTTTCCTTTCTCTTTGCAGGTTAGTGCGCAACATGATTCACTAACGCCAAGACAACCCATTTGTATCTGCAATCACGCAAAAGTAAGGAACTAAAGAACCATGTTTTTTTAGACCTAAGATCGCAATAACGCTATCTTAAGCTCTAGCTCTTCTAACTGAAAGACAAGGAAACCCTCCCCTTTCACTCTGAACACCCATCCATCTATCCTAACCAAACACGATTTCGAACAGATCGAATTCGTGAACTTAACGAAGTTTTCCCCTTGAGTGCAATACAAGGGGGTGTCACTGTATGCGAAATTTGTGATGTAAAATATTATGTGAATGTATTTTGAGTAATTACTAAAGAAAATGCATTATAAAAGTTGTTGAATGGAATATAAGTTGTTATCTCGAATAGTTCGAAGTACGAAATAGTAGAGATTGCGTTTGCGGGAAAGGAGCAATTTTGTGCGAATGCAAATTATACGGTGCCGAAAGAGCGTGTTATTTGAAAAAGAAAAAAAATGAGGAAGGAAGGTGCACCAAATACACAAGAAAAGAACAAGATGATGGACAACGAAGGGAAATACAGATGTTTGGAAAACTACATATGAGGAGTTGAAGAAATAAAGAAAGGATTACAGGAATACTCTATAGTAGATGCAGTCAGAGGGAAGAGAAGAGAAAAGAAAAAGAGAAGAAAATTAATACATAGGAAAAAGTCATGGAATGTCGCGAGATGGAGACGTGACGTACAAAGCAAAGGTAAATTTTTACTTTAAGTAATATTTTAACAAATAAATAATAGTAGAATAGAAAATCACACAGGGACAGTTTAGCGAAGGGAGAAAGAGTGCTGTGGAGTGATAACATGATACGCAGAAAACGTAGCAAAACAAATGAAAAAAAAAGTTTCGAACTTTGCCTGGGTTTTATGTGGAGCCTTGTAGCTACACCGGGCGATTTAGTGTCCTACACTGTGACCAACTGTGCGGGGGAGGACCCGATCGACCAATGACGCTGATTCTTGGCGATGGCCAGCTGCGGTTGCAGAACGCAAGTCTCTCGTAAGTTGCGATATGAGATCTTGGCTCCAGAGACGCCATCGAGTTCTCGTTGCAAAAGGAATTTTCATAATTCCATTCAATCGGACGAATCGTTGAGCCAGTTCCATTGTTCTGGTAATCCTAAGGAATAAACTTCTATAATCTATGCTAATAGTGAATTAAACGTAATGTCTGTTATGTCGAAATAAAAACGACAAAAACAGTAATTGATATACAAATTTGAATGTTGTAAAACTTTGAAAATATTTTTGGAACACAATCACAGCAGAAATTATTTTTATATTTTCTTTACAATAAACGTGATGTGAACATATGTTTCAGTATTGACGGTAAATGTACTGTTGTGGCCGCTGGAGATCAGTTCTGGTAAATTAAAAAGTTTACGACCGACTCATCTGTAGATTTCATTAAACTTCGGCAAAATTGAATGTGGGAACCGAAAATAGCACAAAGTACAACCTGATACTATAAAGAAGAAATAGTGGTGCAATTTATGAACTGTTTCGACCTTCGATAGTTCGCGTTCATCGATATGTATAGGCAGGCAGGATCTCACATTTGCAGACTTTAATGACTGAGCATGTGATAAATTTCGGTGTGGGTGTGTGGAAGAGGGCAATGTCTGTCATTCAGCTAATATTCTGATAAAAATAAATATGTACCTGAATGCATTGACATTCATTGAAGTAAAAACATCTACGAATAGTTTATAACACTTTCATGGATAGACCAAAATGTAATAATTCGTTTTAATAATCGGTCAATAATTGATGGTTGATGTTGTATTTTGATAACTCATAACAAGTGTTAACGTTAATGA
>NNCF01130069.1:1379759-1415935 GCA_002313205.1 Laupala kohalensis | reverse complement strand
CTTAGTCTCTCCCTTAGCATAACTCCGCCACTGCTGACAGTTGCTATTAATATTATTCCAGAATGGCTCTTCATCAAATAACTCACGAAATTTACAAAAAGGGTCAATTGGTTAGTTAGAACTTTTTCAACTGAAAAGAATCTTCGAAAAATTCTGAGAACTCTCTTAAAACATGGTTATTGTGATCGTTCGTAGGTAAAAAAACAAAAATCACTGCCAATGTAAAAATTACCTCGAAAATGAAGTTTGGTTTTTATTTGAAATTGAGTTTAAATTATTTCTTTTCGGGTTAGAGAATCTCTTACCCGTTATTGGTCTCAAACTTCAGTGACATGGATGTACTTTGACGCTGTGTGTGTGTATGAGGGGGGTGATGAGGTAAGGAGGCGTATTTAAACAGCTTGTGGCCCGTCACCACGTCGTGTTGAACTCCTCTCTCAGTACCGTCCGTTGAATATACGCTCCAAGAGATTGGGACTCGTAGCCGCTCGGTAAAATTATTATCCCACAAAATCATATTTTCGAGTTTTTTTTAAATGCATATTAAAAACCAAAATGAACGCGAATTTAATGAAAAAAGTTTAATATCACTTCCTTTTGATGCTGAGTGATGACAGAGAGGTATGAACGCAATATTGCTGTGCTACGTACGTTATTAGAATTTAATTTAGCGTATCTGTTTCCGTCTGACTCTGTATGGTATTTCTAAAGAAAGGCTGCTTACTAGACTTTTATAGAACAAAAAAATATATATATATATTTAGAGAAGCAGCTCGACAATTGATTAAGTGTTTAAAGAGTAAATAAAAGATAGAAATATATTTGGTGGGTCGCTGAAGTTCTGTATTATACCATCTTGACAGAGGATTCTACAAGGTGAAATTGACAGAGCGTGCGAGACTTGGAAAAATGAGAAAATATGCGTTCACTGGGTCCAGCAAACCGAGGGAAGCAAATTTGAATATTTCCTGGAGGGTTCAATTTTTTCTGCATTTTTTTTACATTTTAATTGTTTTGGAGTCACAAAGTCATTCCGCGTTCCACTGTCAAAGATGAAAAATGCTGCATGAGAAATGTAAAAGTAATATTATATTTGTGCGACCTAAATCTTGTCAATACAAGAGATCTGTTAGTTTTTCATTTTTTTCTCTCTTTTTAAAATATTTTTTTCAGATACACCTTTCAACATTTTTTCATGTTGGAATATTCAACGAACCTTCTTATAATCATAATATGTATGTTAGACCTTTCGCTAGTGAATGACGGGAAAATCGTTCAGATTGAAGAAATTAGATAAACGTTCCCCGGAAAATCTTATATTTACCCGAAATGAAAACAGTGAGAAAAATCCTTGTTCAAGAGAGATATTGAATCAGAGCTTGATTAATTATCTCACTGTAAAGAAAACTACAAGAAATTTATTTTTCTCGTAGCGGGAGATGCTATTCAAATAATAATAGCATGGTTAGAGTGGCTGGTGCTGCTGTGTCTGGCAGTTGAAACAATGTCCCTTCTGGTCCCCGAGTTACATTGGTCATTCGAAAGCCTGCTTTGGTCTACTCTACTCGTTGTGTCGGGACTGCGTAACAATCCACCAATGACACGCGAATATTCCGAGAACCCTTTCGCCAAAGCAATGTCAGCAGTGTCTATATATAGAAGCGTGTGCGCCCTTTCACTCAAGTACTGTGGGATAGTCTCACCCTGAAAATAGAGACCTTAATTAAGAGAGAACCGTCAGCCGTGTCCACACCTTAAGAGCATGTAATTTCTCATATTTACTTCGAACAAATTCTCATGACCGCTGTAGCTCCAGCTGTCTCTCAGTGTTTGCTTCTTATTGGCGGAGTCGCGATAAAGGGAGGGAGACACGACACAATTATGTGACCAACTCAAGCAGATTCANAAAACTCCATGAGAAACGGCGCATAGTATTTTTCAGGAATATGAGAAATTCCATATCTCCCTTGACGGTTCTCTCTCGATTAAGGTCTTTATGACCCTTCACTTCTGTAGAGGCGTATTTGGGGTAGAGTCCTTCAAGTAGAAAAACGCTCGCGGCGAAAATTTAATGCGCAATTTCTCATAACTCCCGAAAATTATACGCGCAGCTTCTCATAACACGGAGGGTAGAAACACGCAGCTTCTCGTAACGTAGAACTCCGCAATTACTAGGCCTCGGCACTTGGTGGAGATATATCTAGTGTCCTGCTCCGACCGTTTTGACACCAGGATAGACCCGATACTCATTTTACAGCAGGCTGAGCAGAACTAGGAGTCAGTCTGGATGTTGAGTTGTGATGAAAAATCCCACACTCAACCGAGGATCGATCCCTGAGCCACTAACCCAACTTATAGAGTCTATTGAAAAGAAACTGTCATTTTGCGAGCACGTCCGCTACAAGAAGTGTTCTATGAGGAATTGTGCGCTGCATCAGAGGCCTTGGACGTCGCTGGCGTTTCTGTACCTTGAGGACTCTAAAGGGCGAGAGACACGCAGTCATGGGGGTGGACGGACATAGAGGATGTTCGTTCCGCACTGGCGCCTCTGTTCTGGTAACGAGGATTGGCTTTCGTCCGTATGCCTTTGTCTGTGGTTCCACCTCCCTTGTTCCTCCACCCTTCCGTCTGCTCCTCGCAATATCCGACGACGGACTTCGGCTGCGGCTGCGGCGGTTACAGAGGTAATAAAGCCACATCCACTGGCGGTAAACGCAGAAAGTGCGTTCACCGCTAATGGAAATTTATGGGTTTTGATTCACAACGCGAAGTGATGGATAATAAGGGACTGCGAGCCGATCACACATGAAAGCCCCCTCCTTCCCCACGTACGCTGGTGCCTCCCAGGTGATGAAGCGGTGATGTGAACTATGACGAAACGATGATCGTGAGCGGAATAACGTAATTGCTGGGAATATAAATGTCATGGTGCCTTAGGAAAGTTATCAGCTCGTTTATCATGAGTTAGTCGTGATCATTTGTGAGACTAGCGAATACATTATACTGTCGAAAATTAAATATTTGATAGTTTTCACGGAGGGAGTGTATGGTGACTTAAGCGCCTCAATCCACTTCCTGGTAACACATTTTTGAGAAAGAAATGAATGAAACGTTTTGAAAATAACGAGAATAGTTTGCAATTTCGACCATTAATTGAAATGTTTATAACAAACGCAAAATAATTCAACGTATGTTACAGTGGAGGAAACAAATAATTTATTTGACCTTTTTATTAGGGTGACCCTTATCCATAGGTAATTTTGCGAAAGTTAAAATTCTGCAGTTCTTACCCCCTAATCCAGTTCCAATGAACATGAAAAACAGACTGTGCAAAATTTTAGTTCAATCGGACAACTGCTAGGCGGCTCTCGAACATCTTGAAGTTGGAATATACTCACCCATTAATTCTGTTCAAAAATGGTATATTCTTTCCTGTTTCGACCATTTACGATTTTACTCGGAGAGAATTTTATTTCTTCACATCTCGGCATTCCTTGAAATTATTTAAGTTCCTTGAAATTTTTGAAGGTCATGTGTGAAAATTTTCATCATTGTAGGGTTAAATCTGTGAATTATATTAAACGATTAAAATTAAAACTTGGAGTTTAAATAAGCAAAAATTAGAAAAGGGATGAAAATGGACAGGGCGGGATGGTTTTTCTGAATCTGAAGTAGACAGTGCTCTTCCCAGAGTTTTGAAGCTCAAGCGTGTAAGTTTTCATCATGCTCGGATTAAAACTAGATTTTTTTTATAAAATAATTACAAACACACACACCACCTGAGACACCCTTCTTTATGTGCTAGGGATTTGTGTCGTGTTGAGGTATCCAACCAGGGAATAATTGTGATTCCGTCGCAGTCACCTGCTTGAGAAATCAAGCGTTGAACCAAGGCTAGGATATGACGTGGCAGCAGTTGAGACTTTGCTTTCGTTTCGGGAACGTTGCTCCATGAGGCAGCATCCACGCGTGCAACCTGTGCATGAGCTTCCGCTTCGCGTCGTGTGTCGTGTTCGTGAGGAAGGCGTACGGCGATGTACATGGCCATCGTACAGAGGAAACCACTTATAAATATTTCGCAGCCATTGATGGTGCGCATCTTACATTACTAGTAACTTCTTGATCATACCTTATTATTATTAATAAGTCTTTATCTTCTGTTTTCACAACTTATAGTTGGATTCAGGTGGGGTGCGGGGAATACCAAGCATCTGTTACAATTAACATCCATTGTATATTCAAATTAAATTAGTAATGCAAGACTTACGACCCTATGGATGAACAGTATATATTTTGTGATAAAAATATGCACGACAACTTCAAACGAGAGTCGAAACGTGGTTAGTTTTTATCACAAAATATATACTGTTCATCCATAGGGTCGTAAGTCTTGCATCATTTATACTAAGCATCCTCACCTCAAGTAATATCACAATTTAAAAATCTTCTGACTATTCTACGGATGTTGAGGTTGGCTGTTTTTTTGTCAAGTTATGAATATGTTTTTTCCTGGGAGTTGAAGCCGTTTGATGCTCAGATGCAGACTGTCAGGGACGAGTCCAGTGGTGGACAAAACTATAGGGATTATATTCATACCCAATATTCCATTAAGCAAAGAATTTCTGTTTTCAAAATTTCATATTTTAAATTTTCTCATTGTAAATAGTTTGTAGGTTGTGGGTGTTTGTTTCTGTAATATCTAGGATGTGTGTGATTTTCTTGTAAAATATTTTTTAAAATCATATTTGCGAGGTACAGAAAGTGTTGGGAAATGTTTCCAGAGAATGTGAGGTACCGTCTCGACATACGTCTCCCGTAGGTGAGGGACATTCCTTCTGAACAGTTGTGAGGTGGAGTGGGAGTGAAGTCGTCAGTTAAAATAGTATTTTTTATAAGCAATGAACGGAAAAGATCAGGCAATATTTAATCAATCACATTTGCAGTTTCGTTTGTTGTTCTCGATTCATTTCCTAATATCTTGCGACAACCAAGGAGTAACAAATCGTGAAATCCAAAACCATTTATAATTTATTACATAATGTAAACGAATAAGTACTTGGTAGATCCGTTTTTACAAAACGTCTGATTTATGGGCTGTGATTTGTATATTATTCCTATCAGTGTGGACCCTTATGTACACAACTCTTACACAAGTTATGAACACACACAATATCTTACACAAGTTATGAACATTTATTTTTTGAACGACCAAAAGATGCTGCTAAGCGTTCTGCACAAGTAATTGTAAAAAACGTTCGTGGTTATAATTCTTGGTTACAAGATTTTTAAACGGTGTTTCCTTGTTGATACAAAAAATTATTATTTTCTTTCAGACTGAGTAGCTAGGTAACATTGTCTTGGCTCTGTGTATCCCGTCGTATAACAGATGTTTTTGCGCCTATATAAATACAAGAACCTTCATTTGGTAAGACTCAGACCATAAAATTTGCTTTTCTGTCTGACCATAGCAAATACTATACAAATGATAATCATTTTACAAGGAAAAGGGGGGTTCATCGGCTGAGAAAATGGTGAGAATCNTCTGACCATAGCAAATATTATACAAATGATAATCATTTTACAAGGAAAAGGAGGGTTCATCGGCTGAGAAAATGATGAGAATCTATAATTATATTGCATTAGAAATCTAAATGTGTATAGGTGGCTGTGCTGTGTCCAAGGCGCAGATTCATTGAAAAACAAGCTAGACCGTGCGGACAAGAGAAAATAATCAGATTTTGAGGCGGTATTGATTCAGAATTTGCAGTTCACCTCGAATGTCGAGCTTCCTTTGTACACGTGCATTTATAATAACATTCCACTCTCCCTGTGTGTCTGTTGGAATGTGAATATGAATTGTGAAATGGAAGCTAAAAATTACTCGTCACGCCATCACCTCGTAATGGGAGATGGCTTTGAGCTTTTTTGCTATAGGAGCCTTCTGTCCCATTTACTCCAATTACCACCATTACTAACATACAAACTGCATTCAAAAGACATGAAACCCCGTAGGATTACTCGTTAATGTTACCTCACCAAATATAAAATGTTAATTTTTGTGTGTGTGTTTCATCATAGAATTGAATATGAAGTTGCGTTTTTAATCTACGCACACCGTATTGTTACTGTGAATTCTCTTTGTTTCGTCTCTCATCTCGCTATATAAAGAAGAGTATCATGGTGGCGTGTGTATTTGTGTATATCTTTTGTACAAATCTACAGATTTAATTCGAGCATGATAAAAATTTACACACATGTTCTTCAAAACACTAAGAAGAGCAACGTCTGCTTGAGATTCGGAAATGCGCCCCCATACCCCATTTTACTTTGTTTTTAATTTTCGCATATTTTACGAACTGATTGAGAGCGATACTAGAAAACCATAGGAACTAACATGTGAATTTAGAATATCATATAAGAACCTGGTAACGCCTGAAAAAATGAGCTAATCGAATCCAGACTTGTTGACATGTATTTTAATACCGGAATGTCCAGTAATGATGAAGTTGTGTTTTTTAAAATCCCGAGCGACGCCGGTTGAATTAAGGTATGGGCGACTGTCTCTCTCGGATGAAAATTACATGCGTAAATATTTAAGTCATTTGATGACTTTGCATTATCAATACCACCCACAACATTCGCTCGTAATTTTTCTCTTATCCAGGTCGAAGAGATAATGCCGCCGAGACGGGATGAGTAGGGGGAAGGGGGCAGTTTATCTCGGGTGTTTTGATGAATAATTTTTTAAGACCATATCAATGAAAATTCAGAAGTTGTTACTGAAAAAATATAACAATTTATAATGGTGTCAGCTGAAAGGAAGTGCCCACAAGTATAAATTATTGTTAACAGTTAATTAACCGATAAATAATTGTTTATAAATTACTGTCGGTATTTGTTCCATTAATTTAAAAAATATATTTTTCTTTGTGAAATATGAAGAACTACTCATGATTTAAATATTTTTCTATTCATTTATTTTTTAAGTATAACAATGTTTATTTCATATTTTCAAAAATTATGAGAGACCCAAAAGTGTATCTTAGAAAATGTTGAAATATTTTAGAATTTTTACCCATGCTAATAAAAGGGAATTATTTGGAATGTCTGTGGTATTGGAGTCGGTAACGGTTATCGATGAAATTTTTCGTAATTTCAAAGGACTCTTCTTAAGGATAAATGAAACTAAAATGCGAAGTATGGTTAATATTGATGAAGTACAAGAGCAAAAAAAAAAAAAAAAAAAAAATGGCTTCTAGTCTGTAGATGTAAATCTTCAAACGCATGACTGTAGACTATGAAGCTCACTAATGTTTCCGCCAGAGAACGATTGCGTTTCGTGAGGCAGACAATCGACTCAACGAATAATCTACGTGATCGAATCATAGACGTTCAAACTGACGGAATTCAGAAAAAAAAACCTTCAGGAGTTCAGAAATAAAACTTTAGTATCCTTAATAGAAACCTAACTCGTGCCCTTTTGTTTGCTTTAACTGTAGAAAGCTAACGTTGCTCAATAACCCTTCGTATTTTCGAACACATTCATTTACCGTATTAATGGAAATTTAGAGCTTTGCTATAATTACTTTCTAGATAATAATATAATTTTAGGCAGACTTTATGAATGCACGAAAATATTTATTTTTGATACGCAACAATAACATAATTATTTTCACCCTCTTAAGTAATGAAAAATGTAATGTAATGAAAATATAAAGTGACTGAACGGACTCTTTTTCTCTGTAAAGTGTTTATTATTATAAGTTAATATCACGCAAATAATAAAATAAAATTTCACATTAAACAAAACTAATATTGTACAGTATTCCAAACATAAATCGACCCTCGAATATATTCTAAGTCCTGCGCTCTTAGCAGTTTGGATATGTTAGGTTTGCAACGCCACTCCCCTATACTAATAATGATAAAATTCAACATTTATCTCCGCGAGTTTAATTACGAATCTCTTCGTTGTTTTTGCTCTAACATGATACCATTAAATATGAAAGCTTCTTTAATTCTACGGTCTACTTGTTAAAAAAAGTGACGTGTCATTCGCGTCTCCGCGGTCTGTTCGGCATGAACACTTCTGCGATCTAAATTTGTATTTTAAAAGGCAGCAAAACGTAGAACGCCATTTCAATACCACTCAACAGTGACATAAATATTCCTGTATAAAAACTTTATTCGTATAATTTCATATTTTTGTTCAGCGCCTTTTGAAAATACGAAATACTCTATTGTATTGATGGTAAATAATTATGTTAATTAGAGGAGAGTTCTAGATTTAAAGTAAGGCGTTCTTAAAATATGACCCTGAATCTGGAATGCCAGCGAGCTACAATAACTTCATATTTAAATTTGTATGTATCTTGTCATCTGCGTCGCTGCTAATTTAATTTAGTGTAAATATTATACTCTATGTCTAATTAATACGTTTATCTTCACAAATATAAATACTCATGTGAATGATTAATAATTATTTTTCCTGAATTTATATGTGTACAGGAAGGAAAACATGAAAGAAAGAGAGATGGAAGGAAAAATGGAAAGAAAGAAAAAAGAAAAGGATGCAAAGACGGAAAAAAAGAAAAGAAAGAAGGATGGTTAGAAGGAAAGAAAGAAGGAAGGAAGGAAATTTATGGAAGGAATTAAGGAAAGAAGGGAGGAAAGAAGGAAGGAAAAATGAATATTTATATGTAATTTCTGATTCGAATTTTTAAAAAGCCTCATGATATCTTGCGATGATGTCCAAATTCTATGATAAAAACTATGTATTTTTACAGTACGAAGCAAATCTTTTTACGGAGAAGTTTAATTTATTTAATATTCTGTAGGACGGCGTTGTGAGACAACAACTTGAGATGTCATTTTATTATAGATAATAATAAAGTTTATTGAAGTTAAGAACATAATTCATGTTTTTAAGGATGTCCAAGACGTATAACAAAAAATTACGAAATATTTCTTTAATAGCGGCGTAATAAAACATTTTCTCCCATTACGACTTATTAGGGACTTAATACGGACCAGTACTAGTCTTCTATTGGTCTGCCAAATATGTTAGCAGTTTCAAGTTTGCCTACGATTGGTCGAACGAAGGTGAGGAGCTTTTGCCCGCGTCGCAGGAGATTGCAAACCTAACAAATCCAAACTGCTAAGAGTCGAGGCTTAGAATATATAATCGAGAGGCGATTTATGTTTCCAGTACTGTACAAGCGTCCGCTTGACGGTAAACAATAGTAACTCAAAAGCTAACCTTTCGTCAATTCGACTTACGACCCATCTCTTATCTCTAAAACTAAAATCCCTATTTTATACGAAGTATTGCCACATGCACAAGTTGGATGGTGAAGGAGTTAGCGTTGGGGCGAATGAAGATCTGCGTGATAGATAAAATGAGACAACCGGATTTGTGGTGAGTTTTCGTCAGAATTACAACGGTTAGCTTTCTAGCGTTAACCGTTTAGGGAGTACTAACATAAGTAGAATAAATCATTAAAATATTTGAAATCAACGTAGAGTATCATGAACTTATGATTTCAACTTAAACATTTCTCACAGGCCATTTAAATAAAATAATTGCAATTATAATTGATGGTGTAATACATTGCGCCTTATGGAGGAACCACTTACTTTCCAAGAAAGACCAACTTGCAAATTACGAAAATGGTGAATGCTTGCTTAGTTTTGTACTAAAATTATTGTGGGTTTTTTTACATAACTTTTATCTATATGTCACGAGACATTACAAAACGATATGTCACTTTTTCTGAGATGAGATGCATAAATCACGAAACAGCGGATTGGTTGATAATCGACCGCCGTGCTTTTGCATGCTCTTGAACATTTCGAACGAGTCAAGCGAGATCCTGAATGCTGTTTATACTGTGCTATTATTTGAATTAAATAATGTTTTTTATCATTATAATACGTAATGTGTGTTTGAACAATTATAATAACAATCATGAAAACAATTATACTTCTCAGTGATTTGACTAACTTGGAGCGCCAGTCCCATCTTAAACAATCAGGGTATAGAATATATGAATCGGTGAATGCTAAGATTTTTTATTGCCTGAGTCAGATTTTTTAATTATCGTTCTGTAACTAACAATTATTTAAGAAAAAAATTGGGAAAAACAGAAATGTTCTGTAACTGTATGACTACAAATTAGTATGTGTGTCTACCTCTAATAATTCCAAAAAAATAGCTAAATTCAACGATTTAAATTTTGACTCAAATTCCGTTTAGCAATCGACAATGCATATGCTGTAAGGTGGTAGACTATCTGTCATACCAACTCATATTGACAAGGGGGGATCATCAAACAATGCGCTCTGTAATATGCAGGCGTAAGTTGATGTTACATCGAAACCCTGTTCTTCCAGCATTGACTGCCCTTTCAATATGTCAAAAATATGCAAATTGCAAATTTGACTGCCCTTTCAATATGCAAATTGAATATTTCCACCCGTACAATAAGTATTGTGCTTTACGTGTAGGAGAAAATAAAGTTTAACGAAACAAAAATACATTTGTTGTATAAGTGATTGATGTAAACGTGTAAATTAACACTTTCTGTGAAGTAATATCGATGATTGTGGAATGAAGAATAACAAAAACAACAATGGAAATATACTACAGTGCGCACAGCGAAAGAAAAGGAATGAGGGAGGAGTCTCAAGACCGTATGTAAGTCGAGGAGCCAATGCCAGCATTGCGAGATTACCGACTCTTCTTCTCGCTGTAGATATGAGGGCGTTTTACTCGAATCAACAGAATCTTATTGAGTTAAACGTTCTGATGCTGCCGCCAACATCAGTTGATTCGTAGAACCCGTAGTATCTGATATGCCAACTTTGACGGACTTGATCACTAACCTTTGACCAACCTGACACTGCGAGAAGGGGCCTGTAGAATACATATGGCAACACCGCGCTTTCTCTCCATGTGTTATATCTCGTTAATTTTCTTGCGCTGCGAGGACTGTACATGATCTTCTAAATAAATCTTCAAAGTTTTGTCAACCAATCAACTGTTTATCGACCAAAGTGTGAATCTTCTCTCTCCACATTAGAATTCTGATTTCAACGTCAGATTATTGTTATTTTCATGATTAACTAGATCATAAAGGACTTGTAAAGAATGGAGAATGTTAAAATAGTTGAGATTATTTATTACATTGTCAAGAATTGTAGCCGATAGGTCGCTTTATGCCAAGATCTATACCAAAGAATGAATGAAGGAAATCGAATGAGACTTGTTATTGCTGCGCGGTGCATCTGGATGGTAACGTGCGTTATTCAATACTGAGTTTATTTTCGAATTACCTGTGCATTCACCAATATTGCCGTTCGGTTATAGCTACTGTAAAGAAGAAATATATCGAACGGAGTTGATTTTCATGAACATGTGCAGCTATTACTTTGAAAATGGTTCCAAACTCATGGACATTTTACAAGATAGTGAAATAATAATAGAAATATTTGTTGTATTATTTTGTACTTGGAAACGAATCTAGTTTCATAGCCAAAAAATATTGAGAAGAATTTTTCGATAGTTTTTATCGAATATCGAAATCAGTACAAAACAGTCAAAATACAAAATGTGTTTCGGGAGTATTGGGGGTTCTCAAGATCGTTAGTTCGGCTGAAGTAATTGTTAAAACTGAAATGTTCCTAAATATTCATGAGAGGAAAAATAAAGATATTCAGGTTTTAAGGAGGAAGACTATTGTAGTTATTTTTCTATGATTTTAATATTAATTTTAATGTCGTAAAATAAAATATATAAGTATGATCGTATGTAATATGATCAAAAGTTTTTTCCGTATTAGTATTTCTGCGTCACCTTTCTGTATACATACTCTAGGAAACACAACGTGCAGGAGAGCTGTGGAATCGTGTCTCTGTGATAAGGAGCGTGTCTTACTCCTTTGAAAGAGGAGCTTTGCTTGTGATGCGAGCCGGAAGAGCGCAGTCAGCGATCCCCGTGGGAGAACTAGGCAACTGAGCACATGCACGGCACGTGGGCCATCGCACTGTCAGGTGCCATCTTGTATTTTTGCAATTCACAGTTAGATCAATGCCTAACAATGAATCAAATCCTTCTACTTTACGTAGTATAGTGTGTCCATCGTTTGATTTCTATGTATAAAAAGCGGAAGATACAGCATGTCATAGACCCTTTTAATTCGCAATAAACTATGTGAAGCACGTACTAAGTAGAAACGGAGTATATGCTCTGGATCGTATGCATGAAAAGTAACCATGGTAAGACATATGCTATGATTTTTTGAAGCATTATCTTAACAAGTTACTTTTTTATGTCCACAACACTCCACAATTAGCATCTGCTACACGTACTTTAATGCAAAGTAAAAGCGTGTCCCATCCTGGCCCGGGTTTTTCTCCGTTTTTCCTTCGGGTAGAGGCGGATTTATTATACAGGTTCTCTAGGCTTTGTCTAGGGGCATGTTTATTGTAACAATAAATCGTGAATTTAGTGGGTTTTTTTCAACTCTTATGATTTTTTAAACACTATACTCAGAATAATCTATAGTTCGATAATAACTTGTACATGTAATTTTTTGCGTAAAATTACAAACATATTGACATTATATATGTATTGTAACTCGCAGCTAACTTTTTATCTTATCTAGGAACTTTTTCTGAAATTTTTGAATCCGCCTGTGCCTTAGGACCCTTGATCGGAATTGATGGGATGGTCCCTTGCTTGCTTCCGGAGTGTAAATTAGTTTATTGTCCTCCACGTGGTCATACGCAGTTTGTACTGTTTTTTGACAATAAATTTATTATTATTATTATTCCGCGACTTCCACTTTTAAAGCAAGGAAATCAAACGATGGTCACACGACACTAAACAGAGTAGAAGTATTTGCTTCGTTTTTATACACACCACTCAATATTTGTGTCAACATGTCGTAAAAACTTATTTGTCAGCGAGGAAAAATTTACAATACTCCCAATGAACTGAAAATACATCAGTGCCAAAGTAAAATTTTATTATCTGAATATTTATTTAAAAAATAATAAAAACATTGGAACAATACCACTAAGCTTTTTTAGTATATGTCAATGCACTGCTTCGTCTTCATTTCAATTTATTGTATTTGAGATAAAGGCGATTGCTGAGATACTAGACTTCGGACTATTCTTCGCCAAATCATGTCTTGCAATACAACTAACTTACTCGGCCAACAAAACTCTAGAATTTCGTTCGGAAACTTTAGGTTCTTACTTGAATTGTCGAGGGAGCAAAGTTGCTCTCGCACACACAACTGCGTGCGATCACTTAACTTCGTAAGTAGATTTCTCGGATCTACTTCGAGAAGGAGTGATTGTAAACATAGTTTTTCTCTGTTAAAGCGTTTTTTTGTGTGTGTGTTTTACTTAATCGAGAATTCATGTTACTATAAAATATATTTAAAGAAGAGACTAGTGTATTAAAAAACAACCTATTTTTATCACATTCATTCATTCAAAAAGAAAAAAACCGACCTAAAATTGGCTATTTCCGTTCATTTCCATTAAAAACTAAAATCTTCGAGCTCATTTACTCGATAATTTTGTCATTATTTAACATTAAATTACTCTGAGTCCGTTTTATTTGAGCATTTTGTATATTTTGACTTTCAAATGCCCTTTGGTGTTCAGAAATAAATCATTTAATGGCTTCAATTATGTTTATGGATCTTTTAAGATTTAGGGTAAAAATGTATTATGATTCATTTTACCATAGATTTTGTATTATTTTGCGTTCACTGTACTCTTAGACGCAAGTTTCGCTTAAAGCGGACTCGGATTATTTAATATTAATGATAAAATTATTGAGTAAATGAGTTCTTCATAATGCAAATGTACTGAAGCACACCTTTTCTGCCATCTCTGCGATGGACGTGCAAAAAAAGTATATTTCCCAGAAGTATATTTCCACTTTTCCGAGAAGGGAAGTTGAGACAGCTGTATGAATTGAAAACTCACCGAGAAGGAAATACTCCCCGTATCCTCTCCCTCATAAAGAAGCCATAAATAAACCCACTCCTCCCATTGTCCCGTGGGCGTCCTCGTTCCTGCTCTTGTGAGTTCTGGAAATAATGAGGATACTATGGATGAAGGCTACGAAGGCGTAGAAATTACCCTTTGCCTGCAATGTGAGATGTTGCCACGGCATTAAATCGGTTATTAATTGTACAAGTATGTTAATTTCTGAAAATCTGCAGATATAGATTTAGCACGAAGTTGTGAAACATGTACGATATGGTTATCTAAAACTGTTCATGGTAGTAACCATGGGAAATTGAGCTTAGTAAACCTTGCATAAGAAATATTAAAAGTAATTTGAGCAGTATAACTTTCCCCCACTCTAAGATGAAAACACTCGAAGATGATGACAATGCTTGAAATAACTGAATCCACGAAGGATTTCAATATCTTTCAGTTGAATCTCTTTAAAATGAGTTTATTTTAAAAAGCAGACACGGGGTGATAACTGAAAGACAACTGAAAGATGGCTGAAATTGCGAATGTAGGGTATGATTCAATACGCTGTACTGATCTGTATATGAGCCTTCTGCTATCAAAGCAAGATAAATCACAATTTTTGCAATTTACTACGGGAGAAACTTCATTATATTCAAAACAAGGGAAGTTGATATATGACGAGAAGAAAAATTGGTATCAAAACGAGACTCATATGAGTACATATTGTTTTAAAAATACATCTAAATGGTGAATTATAAAATAAGAAATACCAATAAGTTTTAAATCTAAATACCCATCCAAAATAAACAATGTTATAAAAAAAAGACAATGAAGCAGTAGAAGCATTGATATTTTTGAAAAACACTTCCCTATATCATATAAAGNTATATATATATATATATATATATATATATATATATATATATATAATTATAATGAATACTTAAGTTTTCACTATTTTTAAATGTAGAAGTGAATACTGAGAATACATTAAAATTATAGTGAATTAATATCGGAAATCATATATAACGTAGATGCCATTTTGTATCAGGTGTGTGTATTCATCTATATTACAGTACTTGTACCTTTAGTTTCGATTTTCCAAACCTGTACTCTATATGGGAATTGGTAAATGACTCTCGAGATTATTTAAACGTCAACCCGATGTGGAAGTGCAACTGACTAAAATTATTTATTGATTCTATTCCAGATTTTCAAGTTAAATACCGTTTATTCGGATGTCATAACATAGAACTCTTTCTGTAAACTAAGTTTTTAATAAATTGAAGCCGAGTTTTTACTCTTTATATGAAATTCCCTTCAGAAAGTGATATTAATTGTCGAGCTCGGAGATTCTACTAAAAAATGCGAAAAAATGTATGTTGACTCAACCGTTTAATTAGAATCAAAGGCCTTAGAAGCATTGATGGAAGGGTGGGGTGCTTTTAACAACTTTTTCGGTGTGAGGGAACACCCAAAAGAGAGTTCCCTCAAAATATGCGATCATAAACATTTTCACGGTTTCAGTGTCTTCTATATACTCTTGCGTGCTACCAGTAATGAGAAAGAAAGAAACCTTAGAAAAGACACCTTAATTTTGTGTTACTATGTTCCGAACTAATTGAGACGTTTATTATAATATGGTGGTATATTATACAGTCTTTGAGCCCATGTACTTTTCAAATGCGCGTTATATTTTTTCTCCAACTCCCAGTGTGTACTGTGAAGACATTCTGCGAGACTACTTGCATTGGAATATTTTTTTCTACTGAAAACGCTGGTGTTCCATGAGTGAAACTATTATGCTGTTAGTTAGCAAAGAGGTTTCAACGTCAATAAGTGGAAGACTATATACGAGCTACTTGAACTGGTGAATGGGAAGGGCCGAACGATTATGCTTGTTAATGTATGCTCATGCGGGAAGCAACATGCCTAGAACGTAGCGAAAGGAAGTTGTAAAGAATTTTGCTCCTGTTTATGATCCTTGAAAAGAGGAAAAAGAAACTTAAATTGTTTGTCTGTCTTCGAAGGAAGTAAATACCGACTTGTAATTCTTAAAATTAACTTGATTAAAAATAACTTAAAGAAATGAAGACATATAGGGAATAAGGCGAATGATTCAGCAGAACAAAGATATACTTCAGTTTGCACGTAAACAAAAAGTGACCCCGAAACACTCATGAGAGCTAGGCAAGTTATGGTTAAGCGTATTTCCTTTTTTGTTAACTTCTGAGGACCAAATTTTTTGTCATGACTGGCCAGTAATTTTAATGATTATTTAGTAAAATAATCATTAAAAGTAGTTCTTTTTTTCAGTAAAATCCTCCTTTTGATAATTTTGAATATATTTACAGAAACCAAATTTATATATTTTATTGCCTGCTGAGGTATGAACATAAGTTTTAAATTTATAAGTTTTAATATCTCCAAAATATTAGTAAATATCAACTTATCCGTGGAGTTACATTGCCTTAAAGCGGCAATTAGCCGCATTCATAATTCCTTAATTAGTTCTAATAGCCAACATTTTTTATAGTGTCGGTACTTACGGGTTGACGCAAAATAAAATATGCTGAAAGAAGGTCAGTTTGGCCTGTCTTCTTGGTCACTTATTAATTACGCGCAAACTCGAAGATCTGTATAGCAGAATAATTTTCCTTTCTTTGGTAGTGGGAGGTAGAGAGCGCGGGTTATAGTCCTTGCTCGGAGTTCTTAAACTCGACAGTTCCTGATGGTCAGAAAGTCGGGCGAGGGATTAAAAATTTTGGGTACCATCAAACTCGACAGATTCTACCTGCTCTAATGGCTTGTCGCCCGCAGCCCATCCCACCGACCTGCCGCTAATGGATTTCATGAGTTACTTACTGGAGAGTTATTTAATGTGCCATTAAATAAACATTTTTATTTTTGTTCCCATTATCTTAAATTTTTTTAATTCTACACATAATTCCAATAAAAATGAACCCAAACACGACGTACTTATGACATTACTGAGTAGCTTCTGTTAACACAGTATATAAAAAGTATTGTAATCGTGAAAAATAAACGGTCGCGAAATTTTGACGAATATATCAGTTTCGGGAACCTCTTATTCCGAGAACAATGTGTGTAGAATTCCAATTATAATTTTCTTGATGATTTCATGAAACATATGATTGAAAGGAAAACAATTATTTTGTTTATCGTTCTAGAGTGCGTTGGTTCTAGATAGTGCACCTATGTTCGGCACTTCGGGTTTTAGAACCAAACACTTAGGCTTTGGTGAACTTTTTGACTCCGGTTTTATTTCTGACGCAATATTTATTTCCCTCAGAATCATGAAATGTGCTTTTTATGCAGTTTACGATACGAATGAAACAATAAGACAGATCTTTGTAACAGCAGGTTTGGTTATTCGTCTGAATATAAAAAAATAAAAGGTTTAGCCGCTAAGAAAGCTTAGATTTAACTTCGATTTTTTGTCAAAATATTTTTTTCGACCATGAAAGTTCTTCTTTTATCTTCATAATTAGGGTGTAATCTCATGAATTTCTCATTTATTGTTGAATTTCTGTTATATATGGTTCTATATATAACAGAATATAATAACATATAATAANTAAAATGGGTAACCACAAAAAAACTTAGATTTAACTTCGATTTTTCGTCAAAATATTTTTTTCGACCATGAAAGTTCTCTTTTATCTGTATAATTAGGGTGTTTTCTCATGAATTTCTCATTTATGTTGTTAATAATGTATGTGCGGGTGCTTACTACAAGAGAGTCATTGCTCACACGTTTTCGGAGGTCGACACATAAAATTAACAAACTTAAGAACTATATATATAAGAACAAATTGTATAAAAAAATTCTACACCACTGATGTTTGGAAACTTTGAATTCTAGAATTCTCAATTCTAGAATAATAGATTTAAGTTTTCAAATCCAGTCACTGTATATTTCTTAGAAATAAAATATCCTAGTATATGTTATATTTCTTTGATGTCAGGTATTTTGTATAAAATATATCAGATGCTTCTCTGATATTATAAAGAATTCATTCATGTTCAAATAAAATTTATTCTTTTTAGTAGCAGCTCGATAATTTTTAATTTAAAAAATTACCAGGGAAACAAGGAAGGAGGGGAACGAACGAAGCTGCAGGCTCAAATTTTAACAATAAACTCAAAAATAAATTACTAAGATTTTCTAAAATGTTCTTTTTTCTGTTTTCCGCTTATAACTTGATAATGCATTTTTAGAACGAAACACCACTGTACCTAAATACTGTAATATTAAATTTCCAACAAATTATGTTCTGTGTCATTTTCCCCCCAGGGGACTTATATCTAGTAAGTACGTGTTTGGCAAACACGGGGCCCTGAGCTGAGTCTGGCATTACTTCCTCTTACTTGTGGAAGGCTCCTTCCTTTCTCTTTTCTGACCTTCTTTCGTCACCTCTTGTTCTTTTCGATCCCGACGCTATTAGGCCTAGAGTATCTTTAATTTTTCTCTTTCTTCTTCTTCTTCTTTTTTAATGTTTTTAGTAGTCTTGAGATAAGGTGGGATTTGAGTTTTGAGTTGTAATTCAGGATGATTTTAGTGGGTATGGTTGAGTCATTCGGCGAGTCCCACACGCGAGGAGAGTCATGTTGGATCTCCCTAGTGCATTTTCCCTACCTGTACAAGTTTTAAGGGCTCTAATGACCTCGATGTTGACGAGTCCTAAAGCCTCACAAAAAAGTGTCATTTAGTCGTCTGACGAACGGATAAGGCTTAAGAGCACGATTGTACAATGGATCGAAGAACGTATTTTTCCCGTATTTTGTTTATAACTTGAGATATATTTACTTTTAGATAAAACGTCCTTATACGAAAATGAAATTTATTGAACGTCCAACAAAATGTGTTTTTCTGAGTACTTTTTTCTGACGATCTGTTTATACGCTTGTGCNATTCACAGAACTAAAAAAATGACAGCATTTTATTTCTAAAACCCATTCGTTCAAAGTTAAAATCCATGCAAAGTGAGAAATGTTGGACTTTTACTGTTTCTCTGGTACTTCGATCGAGGTCGAAAATTTAGTTTCATCGTATCAAACAATCAGAACTACCCTATTTGATGCAATTAAATACGAGTAATACGTATCGACTCTTCGACATAGATGTGCACAAAACTTCCATGCACAGAAGAGGATAAAGAGACAAATGTCAGAAAAAATTCCAGGATAACGCGTTTTGTGGGACGTTTAATGTATTTCTTTTTCGTATGAAAACATTTTCTCTAAAAGTTTGGAGTTCTCAAGTTTTAATTCAATTAAATCCATTGTAGAATTTTTATCAATTTAATCACGCTCTTTAGCATTTTCCGTTCGTCTGGTGACAAAACGGTACAGAATGTAATTTGTTAGAAATTTAAAGTACATTTTTTCTGTTCAAGAATATTTTCTTCTAAAAATGCGTTGATTTAAAGTTAGTTATAGGCGAAAAACTAAAATAATATTGAAAGGGAAAAACCTTTTTTTTTCTTTACATGCTTCTTTTCGTTATCTAATCTCTGGACTAATAGTCAAATGAGCATTTGATGTCAGTAAGGTCGTGTTTGGAATCATTTTTCATCATTTTAAGCGGAGATTNACAATTTTTATGGAGAAATATTTTTTTTTTGTAAATCCAACTCGTTTACTGAAAGAGCTGCCCACCGGTCCCATTGACTGGGGATTCACGGGACGGGCACAGGTAGACCGGCGTAGACCTAACCCTTAAGGAAGTGTCGAGTTTATTGGTGAAAATATCCGCCTACCTGAGGATCTGTGGGGTTTAAGTACTCCCTCCTCGCTTAGCCGAACCAGTGATGTTATCAGGTGGAATTTCCTTCATCTACTCCATATCAATATCGGTTTGGTACCTTACATTCTCCGGCAATCTAACATCCCTCATTCCCAATTCCTTCGCCCCATTTCGTGTGGTAAGGTGGAAGTGCGGCCGGAACCTCGCCAGGGTATGTTAAAGATAAGAAGTCGAGCAACTTCATAAAAGTGAAATTTACGTTTTCTGGAGACGTAAAACACTAAACATCAGTAAACAAACTAATGACATGCATAGTTTGAGAAAACACTGAAGAAGTTTTATGTGTAGTTTGCTATCGAAATACTCGCGAGTATATTTAAAAAAGCATAAAATTGGCATTGTTTATATTCTCGGTGAACATATTGCCAACTGCCTTTCTTCATTTTCGTGGTTTTCACGTTGTAATACTGTGCGAGCATTGCAATTTATTCCTGCCCAGCCAGTTTTTTATTTTATTTTCGAGTTCTTCGTATTGTTTATAATGCGTGATTTGACTCACTACTGTTTTGACAATTGAATATGACAATCATTTTCTCTACATATTGTGAGGGTTCAAGAAGTACTTAAGCACGAAATTCAAAACTGAGTGACGTCCGGGGTTCTCTTCAAGTAAATAAATAAATAAATGTTCAGAATAATTTTGAACTACATTGTTGTTGTTAAAAACAATTCAAAAATGTCCTTGCCAGATGAAAGAAACGATCGTATCTTTAGTTTCCCTGTCGTATAAAATCTTCTGTCGGACGAGTGAATGGGCGTAGCTCCACCCACTGAAACAGAGACCTCCGCGCGGAGATAATGGAAGCGGATCGACTCTAATTGCAAGCGACCGAATCCGCTGTCTCGTTCTTCGTTCGCGTCTCTTTTTCGCACTGAGCCACCCTCTTAACCCGCGTGCGAATCGCATCGCTCGGGCGATTTCGCGGGAAGAAGAGTCCTTTCTGCGGTCGCATCCTAGAGGAAGAGGGTTGGATGGGGTGCTGAGGAAGTTGAACGCGCCTTGAATGGCGAAGTCTCGTGTCTGAAGTTCCAGGCACCCCCTCCTTTGCCCCCTTCCCACAAGACCCCCTCTTTCCTGTTTGCTCGGGGCGAGACGACGCTCCGTTGCGGCATAGGGATGTCGTAAATTCTACGACAAAGAGGGAAGGATTTGTCCGTAAATAGTTTTACGTAGGTGGAGAGGGAATGTTAGCGTAAACTGGTGGCAGCTGAGTTCATGGCTGTAGGTATGGTTGGGATAGTTCGAGTGATTTTGCTTATAAAGTTCAATAAAGTCTCCGTTGTATTCCAATCCTTTGACAAAACTAAATTGTTCTGTTAAAATGTGAACTTCATTCTAACGCGACTAGAATCGTCTCAGGTACAATAAGCAGATGGCAAAGAGAATAATTGTGATTCAAAACTTGTCGAGAATCGATTCGTGCATTGCTGCATTAACTTCGCGACGTAAACAAAAAAAGGTATTATATATTTTGAAATATTGTTACGAATAAATCCATCAAAATTATTGTTCAAATCAAATCAAAAGTATAAATCAGACACATGAAAATGGATAAAAGAACCTAATATTTAAAAGAAACATTCAGAAATCACTTCGCACGTTTCAGCTTTCGCCTTTATCAGCTATAAATCGGAATCAATCCACCGCTCTCCCTGAATCCATCCATGGATCCAATCAACTTAGATGTGAGGAATCGTGGTCAGTTATGATTTTATTGATCTGAAGAAGTAGTGAATTTTTTTTTCTGAATGACCTTTTACAATTCTGTATACTGATTCTCGTGGATTATCAAATAACTTTATGTTGAAATATTTTATTTCGTGCAATCGCGGACAAATGTCACTAAATGTAAATGTAATAAAATTTGATCATTTCATACGTTCGATACTGCTTTCATACATACGAGTATCACACTCTCTCTCATATGCCTAATCGTGTTACACCACCCATGTTTTTTCTTTCAGTTTTTAATGCAGATTGTCGTCCTTCACCTGCAAGCATATATTTTAATTCTCTTGTTTTATTTTATTTAACTAAATTACCCTATTGGTATTCTAACTATTAAAGTTCCCAACATTCGTACTCTAACTATTGAAGCTGATCAAATGTACTTTCATTCTACAAATAATACATTAATGTACAAGTAATATAAATAATAAAAATAATAAATTTTTACATTGAATTTTTTAAGTAGACATACTTTGTATTTTTACTCACTCCGTTTCGACCGCTATTTCGGTCAGTCAGATTAATCTCGAGAACATAAAGTAAACGACAATTAAACTACATATACGTAAAAAATCTATAAAAATATTATTTATAATGAAAGAAACCATCAAAGCAAAATAATTAAAATAAACAATTATATTGCTGTTATTTTTAAATACATATCATACGACCTGTAGATGGACTGTACAGAATATTTAAAAACATTTTTATAAATTTATAATAACCTGTCAGTATCCGTTTGTAATATTGCAATATACATTAATAATAGTCGAGAGTATTGTCTACATTAATAAATTATTGGCGAATATAATATGAAATAATATGTGATGCAAATACTCGCGAGCGTCAGTCGTCACCGAGCTTCGCGCAGCTTTTGTTCCTTCCCCTTCCTCCGCCTCCTTCTCCTCCTTCTCCTCCTCGCGACTGACGTAAAAGACCCCGCCGAGGCAACTGAATGAGCTTGAAGACACGAATTTGTGTGAAAACGTCTCAAAGTAGCACCGCTCTGGGGCTGTGAATTCTTCTTTGAAGGGCCCTAATTAAACCCTAACCACTGCGCGGATCGTCACAATCTTACTCGTGCCTTTCTGCTTTTAATCTGTTCCGACTCGTCGAGAGAATGTTGCATTTCTTGAATCCTTGGTTCGGTTCAAAACCGGTATTTTTGTTGTTGCTTTGTGATTATTTTCTTGTAGTTTATTACGACAAGACGTGGGCGAAGCAATGATCATTGTATTTGACACTATTTTAAGGGTGAGCCGTGTTGTAGTGATTAATAGTCTCGCTTAATAATGATAAATTTATAGTAAAAAAAAGCAGTTACAAACTGCGCATGACCACATGAAGGATAATAAACTAATTTACCCTCCGGAAGCTAGCAAGGCACCATCCCATCAATTTCGATCAAGCGTCCAAGGGCAGAGGCTAATATAACATTTCAGCACACTCCAGAGATGAAAATAAAAGTAGTTCAGTACATGTTATAATATTAACAGAATAACAACAAATTTGTTTTTAATAAAACACAAAAAAAATATTTCACTAGTCTGTATGATTATAAACTCGGAAAATATTTTTTATAGATCGTAATTATTAAAATAACTCTAAATTCGAGATTTATGATTTGAATAGACGCTGCCCCTAGACAAGAATCTAGAGAGCCTATAAATAATCGACCTCTACCCCAAAGAAACCCGGAGAAAACCCGACTGAGGAGGGGATACACCAATGGTGCCTGATATCAGTGGCGACGGCGGTTCAAATCCAGGTTGATATAAGTGGAATTTGTTGCGGTAGGTAAATCGGGTGCGTTTCCGATTTCCTCGGGGTAGTCACGTGTCTGTCATTCCACCCATCACCCACCCCCATGCCTCCTTTACGTCCGTCATGAATTACTGAGTGGGGCATTGGGCACAGGAAAGAAAATCTTCTCATCCTCCATATAACGACACTACATAAAATTGAAGAATGGACAGGAGATTTTTTTTTCTTTTTATTTAATAAATGTTTATTGAAATATACTCTCCGATGTATCATGGATTACATTTGTCCACGAAGACAAGGTTTCGAAGAGGAATGTGACATTCTCGAAGAGGGTTGAAAACTCTTGATTCCAAGTCCAAAAATATAGCCATAATTATAATTATTTTTTCATTACATAACGCAATTTTAAATAAATTCTATCGCATGTGTTCGGAGCAATTTTGAATATATCTCTGCTCATGGTAACGATAGTAATCTAGTCAGGTTATTTAATAGAAGATAGTCAAGTACGTTNACCATCCCATCAATTCCAATCAAGGGCCCTAAGGCAGAGGCGGATTCAAAAAATTCAGCAAAAATTCCTAGATAAGATAAAAAGTTAGCTGCGAGTTATAATACAAATGTTTGTTTGAAAGTAAGTACAGAAGAGTGATAAAAAAGTTTCGGAATCGGCATGTAATTATTTTCGTAGCCACGACTTGTATTGGATGAATTTGAATACATGTTATTCTTAAAACTGTATTGTGATATTTTGCTTTGTGAATTTTTCTTGTGATGTGTATGCAGGTCTCTTCGCTGCTCTTATTTTATATTCAAATAAAAATTTTCTGTATATATACGAATGATATCGGGGAGTTTACGACGTGTAGTTTCGTGGCTTTGAGTCACCTCTTGTAAAACATCCACGAAACCTTTCATCACCTTTCGTGTCCGCTTTTCTTAGCGCTCTGCCCATCCTTTGTCATTGGCGTATTTTCCTCGCATGTTTCATTTATCGCTACCTTTACTACCGCAACTGCCTTGCATTACAAAATCCACAATAAAAGAATATATGTGGCATCAATTCCTCAGCTGACTCTAACAGAGAAAGGGCAGTTCCGTAACTAAAAGTTCACTTTTTCATCAAACCGATCGAAAGGTATACATAAATGAAAGCGAGATTAATATTTAACCCTATAAAGAGGAGGAAAATGTGTGGAAAATCAAATGTGTGGAAAATCAACACTGCTTGTTTTAAATCAGTTGACACTTCTTCATTCCTTGAGAAGAACCTTGAGTGACGTTAACATTCTTTACAAATGTATTTTTAACTTATGTTCGGTGTTCTTTCAGACCAGTGCATCGGATTGGAAGGTCCATTACCATTATAAGCAGTTTTCAAGACTTATTGACATTAATTATATTATTATGTCAATCACATTAAAGTAACCAGTGGTAACACTTGAGTCAAAAATAAAATATGCTGGCCATTATTTTGAATAATGAATATGTTGTAGTATTTAAATGATTAAAATAAACGCGTTCATGTTAAAAAGGTTTACATTTTTAATGTGGTATTTTTTCACCATTTTGAAATGGTGCGCAATAAATGAAATTATTATTTTAGTAAATTTGTGTAACAATTAGAAAAAATAGTTGGTTTTCCCGTGATCACAATTAATCTGAAAGCATGCCCTTTATTATTCTCTATCTCAATCGAATCTTCATAGCTGCAATGTTGGGCGGGACACAAAGTATATTTTGCTTAAGAGGATTATTTTGCGAACATAACAATCGAATTTCCTTATTTAATGTCTGTGAAAAATATAATTTTTATGAAAGCTTTTTGCGTTTATCAGGATGGATTGTGGTCAAGTTTATTCCCTCCCGGGTCTCTTTTTTCAATATAATTTTATGGCTTCTCCTAATTCTCCTTGAACTTGCGGTATCCTTTTACACGATACTGTACCATAACTGAATAGCGTGAGAGATTTTGAATTAAGCTGTTGTTTAACTTTGTGTTGACGCATCCCCGATCTAAACCAGATAAACGTCCGATCGATAGGAACTCGCCTCCAATCTGTGGAGGTAAAGCATCTCTCCCTCCCGAACTGTTCATCTCTTGGTAACTGAATCTCGTTAACGCAGACAAACGTGGTGTCACTGTTTTTCCAATTACGTGTCACTGTCTCGAAAGAAACAGTTACTGAATTACATTTGAATACAAGTGAAGAGGGAAATTATTTAAAAATACTACATTGTTCTAAACTCAAAGAGATATAAAGAGGATGTACTAGAATTATCCAAAACCGGACAGATACAACCGAGTTAACTGCGTTGTACTAAAATCTAGGTTCCACAATTTGGTCAAGAAATGCTCGGAAACTATTGTCACAGAATATATTATGGAATATATGAATGATTCACGTCACGCACCGTATTTCCAAAGCAAGGGAAAATGCACGCAATCTTCAAAGTACGCTATTCACAATACACCTAGCGTTATGCTACCAGCAATTTCTCTGAAATGTTTTATCGATTTTGCTTATTTCCTACATTTTCTTTTTCCACATCGCCGTTCTGTTTTCCCTATTTGGATGGTACTTCGAGGGTTCAGTTTGTAGAAGTTGGCAACATTCATTTTACTTTTTTAGGCATTATGAATTTGTTTTTGTATTTCTATCTCAAGTATTTGATGTTCTATTTCAATTTAACTTCATTTTATCAAAATGAAGATATTAGTCATTTGTGTCACTCTTTTATGTGCAGTGATTTGATAAAAATATATAAATATTCGAGAATTTTTTAATGAAATTCCTTCACTTTCATCACAAATTCCGATTTGAGCTTTATCTTTGGGGAGATTTGTACTATAATTCTGAAGTTTCTCTTGAATTCAGAAATTTATTATGCAGAATTAAAAAAATGATAATGATATGATATCGTTTTTTATAATAGAAAGGCTTTCCAGCGATGTCCTGTCCACCCTAAAGAATAAAATGATCGGAAAGTACGTATAAGCATCATGTGATGGGTAGGTAATGGAAAACTACAGGAACTTACTATCGTTTCAGTTATTATAACCACCTTCAAGTATGGTACTTAGTATGGAATGCAGACTCAAAACTGTCCATAACTTAATCTGTAATCTTCTATATTTCCGTCATTAAAATCACATCCCTGTGGAATATATTTTGCACACCTAACCTAACATATTTATTAACTTCTTCCTCGAGCTACCGAACCAATAAAATGCAAGAATGTCGGTAATAATATACATATGTCCTAGTGATTGTGCGTAAATACAATGACTAATTAACGAGCTCATAGTAACTATTCAGGTAAATTAGAATAACCAAGAGTAAATTCGAAGACATGGTCAAGAATTATTATCATAAGCGTGTTATATTCCAAGTTGACGAAATAATATAAAGAAATAAAAATTGTTTTCTTGGAACTGGAATTGGGAGGAAATAAAGTAATGTTTGGTGGATGTGAAATATGCAATATGAATTGTGTGAGCAAAGAAGTGACCTAGTTAATCACTTAAAAACTGATAGCACACCTCTTCAAAATCAAATCAACAACTCTCCATGGAACGATAGGATCTACATTATTTCACAACCCTTCCGGGGCGTCCGCATTGTTTTCGGAATGGGTGGAGATGGGAGGGTTGAAAATAAGTCTTCTCACGATCATCTGTCTCGCGATGTATAGAGGGGCACTCGAGCGTAGCTGTGCGTGGCGCATTTTGAGGAGTTACAAGGCGATTTTTCACCGCCGAACGTGCTGAATAAACGGCTCGAATATTTTGCGAAGAGTATTTGGGGGTGAGAACGGTTGTGCGCAGGCCATCATTCTCCCTGAATCGTTGTTTGGGGGAAGGCAGTGAAAGTATCGGCTTAGGTTCCACCAACCAAAGCGACCGACGCTCAAGCAATCTGCATTCTGTATATTGTGCATGTGAGAGATGTTGTGGGATAAATTACATCTCTAAATCAATGGGAAGTTAAAAATTATTCCATATTGGGGGCAATGGGGTAACTTGACGAATGGGATGGATGAATAACAGAATACTTGATCAAATTGGTTAGAGAGATAGCGAGCACCCCCATAATACGTGTGCATTCCACGGGGACATTTAAACTACTCAGAATGAAGGATTTTAAACAATGAAGTTCTGCAAATAAATTTTTTTTAGTTAGGGGATGGGGGAGGCAGATTTCACGCCAAAAATATTTTGTCTGTACATTTCTGTTTAGTTTACTTGTTTATTTCACTTCGGTAAACAAAGAGTAAATGAGAATATACTGCCAGGTGATAATTGCGACGGACCAGGATTCGAACCAGGGTTTCGTGATTTCGTCGCAGGCGAGCTGACACTGCACCACCCGCTTCGTCTCACTAAACCCGTAAACACCTGGCCTCATCCTTCCCGAATAGGTACTCGGAAGTTGTGAGTTCAAAATTGTAAATAAACTGTGTTTGATCTAAATGAAAAGACTTAAACGCTACAAATATGTAAATAAAATTTAACTGAAATTGGAGGGGTGGGAGCTGTTCCGTTCAACAAAATTTTAACGCTTTTAACGTGAGATCTCGTTTTGGTCCAAGTCATTTAGAGAGATGGAAGGTCTTCTTCGTGCTGTTTCGTGTAAGAATCCGAAGCACAAGAAGAAGATGCATCAAGAATGGTTAAATCAAAGTGGAATTAAATGGTGTTATATGTGTCAGATAGTAAAAGTTGAATATGCCCTGAGAAAACAAAATATTTTTGGAGCGTTAGTGAATATATATAAATTGTATTTAATTACGTTTACTCAATATTTGGAACGTGATAAGAATAACATTCACTCCTTTGCGGTGTTTTACTTAATGTTGTAATGCGCCTACCAACTGTTTAATGTTGTAATACAAAAATTGCTCTTCTTTAGTATTTCTACATGATTTTTTGTTAATAAGAGGTGAGGTAATATTGAAGAAGTTAAATCATTGAATAAACAAGAATAAATCCGAAGAATTGTCGTTATAACGTAGTAATCTCCGTACACGATTGTTGCTACACCGAAAATTAGTGAAGGAAAACATTGTGAGACTTTGTGTAGTTTTTGTTACTAGAGTTCGTTGTCCAGTAACGAGTAAGTGTGGAAAACCGACTTCATTAATAATTTTATAAATACTGGTTCGTCGAAAGGTTTCACAAAATCTTTATTAGTTTTGAAAGAATTCCGTACTTATATTTCATAACTGAATTTGCATTTTGGTCTTCTAGGGACCGCTTCCGTGACAGGTCTAAAATTTACCAACCAAGTACCTGTGATTGGGTGCAAATGCACACAGTTGTATTCCAAATTGTTGTATCAAAGTTTATAACTGCAGTTGTAAGCTGAAAATTTTTTGTCGTTCAGTCATGAGGACGTAGATATTTACAAAACTGGAAGTATTTTCTGGTCCCTCCGAGAATTGAACCCTATGTGTCGGTATAAGTTACATGAAAGTGTGCATCTAAAGCATGAACTACCGGGGGAGCACATTTGCTTATTATTATTATTATTTTGAGAACACTCTTATGTGAATTTTCATTGTAGATTGCGTGACTTCATAGAAATATATTTACCTTGATTTCCAGCAGATTCTGTGGGTCTACAGCCGTATAAGCGATGATATTATAAAATAATGTCTTTAACCACTGTTTGACGCTTAAAATTGTAGTAATTGCGCCAGATTGGTGGTACTCCTAGGATTAGCTCTAGTATATTCCATTTCTAGTTTAAATGATAATTATTTCTTTCAGGGGCAGGAAAGACCCTAGGTTCTTGTGATATCTGATTTTGGAAACAAGGCAGCAATCTTTGAAACATTGCCACGTGGGAGAAGATCGTGAAAAGGAAATTTTATTTCATGAGAAAAAGTAGAAAAATGAGGGGTTGTCTGGAATGTTTTTTAGAATTTGTTCTCCATTTGTAACATTTTTTCTGCGAATGGTTACAGACCATAATGAGTTAGTGATGTGTCGTTTTCTTTCTCGGATTGAAATTCCGCAATGGAATATTATTTTGTTTAATATATATTGCTCAATTTGTTTCTTTCGTTGCGCTTCTATTTTGTGATTTTCTTAGTCCATTAACGCGGAGTATTTCCTTTGCCACGTCAAAATGTCTTCGTATCACACCAAAAAGAAAACTTAAGTAAAAGAGTTCGTCCGTACGGAATCGTTACTCATATTTCACAGTTTATTTTGTACATAAGTAGAACTTCGTGTGCGAGATGAACAAAGTGTAAAATATTTTTTATAATTTTTATTTTCGTTCTCAAGCATTAATTTTTAGTATGCTAAAAATGTCATGATATTAAATGGGTTGAAAGATATTAACGAGAGACCAATTTCATTACATGAATATTGACAATGATTAACTATCTCATTAGTATGTTTTTTAGTAAGTGATATTTTAACTCTAAATGGAGGGCTCTTAAAATGATTAGCAGTACTCAAATAATTAATTTTTACCCTTTAAATTAAGGATGCTGTATTTTAGGAAGCTACGAGTCACCAACTGCTGTTCCCCAACGACATTTCTGGGTGATTTGCCGTAAACTTTGACTAATTTGCTTGGTTGATTTGAGCATCATATTATATACTTTTTGAAGTAACACTACATACTCCTACCTCGAATCTACGGAGAATGTGGCGTGGTCTTATTTTCCACAAAATATTCTAACGTTGTTTTTTGTGGCGGTACAAGAGTCCATTAATTGCGAACTGTGTTCAATTTCCACAGACCGGCGTAGCTCGTTTCAACACTGTGCTGTACTTAATTAGGCAAACCGCTTGCATGGGACGACCGATAATGGGGAGCATGAAAACAGTGGCAAGTGGGGAAAGGATGACGTGGAGATAACAGGTGGCAAAAGCCCACAGTGTGGAGAAGCTGGAAGTCATTATATGAAGATTATATCAAGCAACTATGTTGCCGACCTGGATTTTCCTGAAGCGCCAAAGGTTGTGATTCCTCCTTTATATTGAGAACTCTACCGTCCTCTTTAGCAGAGGTANACCGATAATGGGGAGCATGAAAACAGTGGCAAGTGGGGAAAGGATGACGTGGAGATAACAGGTGGCAAAAGCCCACAGTGTGGAGAAGCTGGAAGTCATTATATGAAGATTATATCAAGCAACTATGTTGCCGACCTGGATTTTCCTGAAGCGCCAAAGGTTGTGATTCCTCCTTTATATTGAGAACTCTACCGTCCTCTTTAGCAGAGGTATGCATCCGTAAAATAATACAACAAAAAACATATCGTTCTACTTCTCATTGACGACCCCATATTATCATAGAGAAAAAAGAAGAAGAAGAAATTTGAAAATATCCAGAACACACCCGATTTTATTTCGGGCTGGCTGGTGGGTAGGGGGAGGTAGATTTCCCACAAAAATATAAATTGGTGTTTCTGTTATTTGTCCTTCCAATATTTTTTATTTGTTTAATCCACGTTAACAAATGATAAATTAAAAATATTTTATACAGATACTGCACTTTCATTACAACCTTTAGAGGTTTTGGATCTCTCGAACCCTTACCCCGACTATGGACCTGGTTCAAAAAGGTCTTAATGCATGCATGACTTAGCGTAAGTTACATTGTCAGCTATGTGTCCTTTAAAAATATTTTTCCTTTTATGTTGTGGGTTGAAAAATATTTATTTTTCCTTATTTTTATCAATTCTGTCGAAATGTTTTGTTTAGCAGCAATTTACATTAGCATGTTGAATTTATACTGTTTTCTTTTTTTCAGGTCAGTTCCATGTCGAGTAGCGTGGAAACATTTCAGTCGTGGTTAGTAATAAGTTTCGTTTTTTTTCTACTTCCCCCTGAATAAAAATATTTTTTTAATTGTCATATCCTCTTCTTGTTTACTTATTACATAACTTTAGTGTGATTTGATTCTTTGAAATGATTCGAAGTCTTGCATNAAATATAAAATTTTATAAAATATATTTCTCTAAAAGAAAACTTAGTGGTGAATTGACTCTTGCAACTTTTGATTCTAATTCAGTTTCTAAAACAGATTATTCAAATTTATTGACAAGGACGTTTCCGAGATCGCGATCTTCATATTTAAGACTGTTTTGCATCCATGACCAAATATTATTTGGTGATTATTTTTAATGTTCACTGTTCTTGATTGATCCTCTCTTTGGGACTTATCCGTACTGCATGACTTTGATTAAAGGGAACGTGTCCATTCCGTAGCTCGTTATTTGGTGTTAATATTAGTTGCGATTGAATACATTAATAAACCTCGAACAAATCGCAAGTGTATTTCATTAAAGAAATCAAATTTTCGTTCTCTATTTCATAGATTGGGTATTTTGAATGGAAAAGGTTTAACAAATTATGAAAGTGAAGTGCGAGGCACATAATTATTTTATTATAAGACAAATTATTTAAAATTATTTTTTTTGTAGTAGATTTTTGAACATTAGTGTTCAGCGCTTGATTGCAGACAAAGCAAGAAAATAATATTAGTGAGATATTCGTGGCAATCGGAAAATAATTTTGAGACAGTATCTTAACTATCGCTTTAATGATAAAAGCGAAAAAAAAAATTTCCTCTTTTTTTATTAAGAGAATCGTATGTTTTTTACAATTACTCTTTACATTGAAATTATAAAAATTCTGCAGCCCGCTCATCGACCAAAAGGAGATACTGCTGTAAATACGAAACATGTGAATTGTATCCACCCGTTTAGTTTCATCTTTCTTCTTGGGGGGAGGGGAGGATTTCTGTGAAAGTTTCATATAGGAAGAAAACAACGCGTACACAACGGATATTTTGAAATTTCGTGTCAGTAGCTTTTAGATTAGGAAGATTGTAATATATTAGGTTGATGTTTCGATAGAAGGTCGAGAACCAAAATGAATCGAAACGTATCACATTCACGAACTTTGGTGACCCAGTTTTCTGTATTTAAACAAACTATTACGTGTACGTTCTTTGTCTTCTGCTTTTAAAATAATCGTTTTTGTGGCTACAGTGGTTCTTGTTCCGCAGCTTCTCCGGTCTCGGCCCTGGAAAATGGCATCCTGAACAAAAGACCTCATAAATAACCGGATTCTGAGCAGCCCATTTACTTGTTTCTTTTTCCCATCTTTCATCGAACTGACATTTCTCCTCTGTAATTGTAATTGCACAATAGAAGCCGTCCTTTCAAACTTGGTAAATGCCGCTTAAGCCTGTTGAAACATGGAATGAATTGCGGGGGACGAGATGGTGTTTTTGAGTTGCCCGACTCGATTGCGTATTTTGCGGCGCGTGTTGGAGAATAATGTAGAACATAAAGGATTTGGGAATCCAATATCCAGGGTGGAACGTCTGTCTGAATGCCAGTGAATGGTTGGGATAAAATAGAGGAATGAGCGGGAGTTGGCGTTTTGTTGAAACCCCCCAAACAATAGACATATGTGACCTCTGGTTCTCACCTCAGTTTGCTTACCTTGTTTACTTTCTCATTTACTAACTTTTTTCTTTTCTCTTCATTGCTCTCTCTCTTTCAATCCTCGCACTTTAGCTGTTTCTATTTCACATTGGTTTTTGATTATCGTCCTTAATCGTAGTGTGTATTCTCTCTTTTATTGTGACATTGTATTTTCTTCTATTTCTTCTATTTCCCCTTGAATTTCTGTTGAATTACTCCAAACATCTGTCACCTTGTGTCCACTTAATTTCATTTCTCCATTTTCTTTCCTCTCGTTACACTCCGTCATACCCGCTTCACTTCATTCATCCTTCATCTGTGTTCCATGTCAGTCTCCCTCTTAAACTTCCCCTCATTGACATCTACTTCATTTACATTGTGCCTTCTCCTGTACATTCAGTCTCTCGTATCCCCCATTTCACACTTTTTTCTTTTCTCGTTTTCAGCTCCTGCACTCATAATTTTTTTGCCTCATTTCTGTCCCTGCGAGTTTTTTTTTTCACCGACACCTTCCATTTCGTTCTGTCCTTCTTCTTCTTCTTCTTCTTCTTCTTCTAAAACACACTCACTGTCTTTCCTTCATTGCTACTAAGTAGAAAGACAAATTTATACATACTTCTGCAATTTATAAAAGTATTAGCTTTTTATATTCTGAACTGTGTATTCTACGACATACCTTTTTTGGCATATAGATAAGGAAAATTAAGAATCTTCAGATTTTTACATTTATGTACCCTGTTCGAAAAAGACACCTGATTCATGAGGTTTATTTGACTAGGAACGTGAACTGTAGGTTGTCTGCGATAAATGCTTTTCTCGAGGGATGTAATAGGGGCGTATGAAATGTTTGAAATCCGTATCCAAATTTCTGCCCACATTTTTGCTCCCAAAATACTGTAGTTTGTGTTATTTTGATCTAGAAATTTGAAACACATAAAATGTATTATTGGTATTCATTTTTCGATTCGAAAAATAATGTACGTTGAATGTCGAGTAACTATTTTTCTGCATAATTTTCTCTACAGGAAGTCATATAATAGAAACGTTATGGAGGACTTTGTAGCAAATAAGGACCTATTACTCTTTGTTCGATTAATCTATTATTTAATATTTTACTTGTTGAGGTTTGGAAACCGGATATTGAATTTATGACATTAGGAAATCAATTGAAATGCTTACGAAGGGTGAATACTGGTGCTAATTGAGTTTTTTTTACATAGAAGCCACATAGTTTCTCGAATTGCCTTTATTCTATGTCTTTCCGATCCTTAGGGCATCCAAAATTACGTAATTCAGCTTTAATAAAACTACTTTTGAAATTTTATGGGTTGGGAGGGTTTACTCTTCATTTGTCGCAGCTATAGGAACTGTGACATCGAAGTGAAAATCTACGATGATTTTCTGGTCCCAGTGGGAATCGAACCTTCGGTATATAAGGAAAGATCATAGAACAAAACCTTGGAAATCAGGCATGTTACCGCACGAAGTGTATGATGTGGTTTTGAATACTTCAATTTCTATGTGGTTTTGTTCTAGTGTTTACAAATAAACTATCAGAACCCTGTCCGATCGTAGAGCCATGAACGCAAACGTTTTTCGCTTCAGGACCAAATGAGAGCTGGGAGGCAGAAGACCGCGTCGCAATGCCCGGCTCCCGGGTCGTAATCCGCCGATATTCGACCCAATATTACGGAAATATATTGAGGAGCTGGGTCGATGGTGAGCCGTAGGCGATGGCCGCAAGGGCCTGGGCAGAGGGGCCTTCAGGCGCAGAGGCGGGGACGTTGAAATGCGTGGAACGGGTCTGTGGCAATCTGCCTGAGAGCTCGCCAGGGGCACTGCGCTGGTGCAAACGGATGCGTCCATTGGTTGTCGCTCTGATGGAGTCCATCTCGATGATTGTTATGCTTATGATAGTACTTGTCAAAACTAGGTACAGTATGACGTACAACATTGTGAGATTCATAGCGAAAACGTCAGGAAACGAAAAAAATTGAAATGACATTTAACCCTGCAGTGGTCGCACGACAATGGTCATCCATGCGAAGCAATCATGTTTTTTTACTGGATGTTTCCATGGCAACAATGCGTACGTTCATATTAGTAAACTTCACAATCGTTGTCTCGATTCTATCCCGCAGTTTTCTTGGAATTTTGCAATATAGAGACATGCATTCTCCACTCAACTTTATTCTGTAAGTGCTCTAATTTTGTTGCAAAGTGTATTTTAAGAAGCGTACAAACTGAATTTATAGACAAAAATCAGTTATTTAGGTGTTCATACATTAAAAGTATGAAGATTTAGTCATTAATATTACTATTTTAAAAATGGACGACAGACGTCATCCACGCGACCTCTGAGGTTCCTCCATTCGGAAGCGACCTATTCCGTAAGGACTTTTGATTCTTGTAAATTATTTTAACGAACAGTTGAAAAGTTCAATTAGATATATTTTTCAGATTCTTATCAATTCAACAATGTTAACATTTTTTGTTGCTTAATTCCTTCTCTTAAAGGGACGCGTTTCATTCGCGCGACCTCTTGTAGTGGATTCGTGGACGCGAACACTACAGGGTTAAAGACAAAAAGCACTGGATAATAAATGTAAAAAGAAACGTTTAATCACTTCGTCGTACACAATATAAACTAAAACAGTCAATAAATGTATTTTTCTTGTATTTTTTGGAAATTAATTATTACTGCGGATAAATAAATAAATAAATAAATAAAAAATCGCCAGGTATGACTAGACGCAATATATTGAAAATTCGTGAATGCCCCAAATTTATTTCAGTGAAATTGTCGCTATATTTACGTCACTAAATTACTATTCGGATTAAATTCGTAATAACAATACTTAGATGACATAGCGCTGGTCGAATGCAAATTTCGTACGTTGCATTTTCAGCGACATGGTTGCGTTATCAAAACCGCCCAAACCACTCACTGGTATTTTTTTCTGTTACAGACACAATTGAAAGATTTTCTCTCCCTTCGTATCCATCCGAGTACGTTTTTTTTCCTGATTGTGTTGAGGTGCCTTCGAACTGATATCCAAGTTTTACTTATTATGTTTCAAGTCTCGCAAGGAGGCAGTAAAAGTTCTGAACAGTAGATACTAGTTTAACCTTAAGAACTAATGCACAAGTACTATATCAACTTTATTTTTCGCTCAAAGAAAAATCCATTTCGGTGAACTTATGAACAAATTTGAAAAACGATTTTCAGATGGTCCTTTGAATCATTTTTATATGAAAACAATTACAACTTCTAGTAAAGGAAAAGGTCTATCAACCAAGATGATTTACATTAATCTCGCAATGAAAAACTACCATGCAATATTAATCATACCTTACAACATTCAAAGAAATTATTTAGTGTTTTTTTTT